>RJWM01007940.1:0-75445 GCA_004363535.1 Dasyprocta punctata | reverse complement strand
TTTTTTTTTTTTTTTTTTTTTTTTTTTTTTTTTGCGGCACCGGGGATTGAACTCACAACCTCGCGCCTGCCAGGGCAGGTGCTTAAGCCACTGAGCCAAACTCCCAGCCCTGGTTTTTTGAGGCAGGGTCGCACTGTGTAGCTCAGGCCGGACTTGCACTCACATTGTAGCCCAAGCCAGCCTCGAACTCACAACGCTCCGCCTACCTCAGCCTCCCGAGTGCTGGGATTAAAGGCGTGCGCCACCACGCCCGGCTCCCTTTAACTTTTGTAAGTAACAGTACCTGTGAATGTTGGAGACATTGTTTAGATATAAAATCTTCTCAAAAGTCTTATGTGTTCAGAAATATGACTTGTGGAACAGTATTGGATCATGGGGTTTCTATGCCAGTGGAGACCTGGGTGGAGGTGGTCAGCAGGGTGTGGCCTAGAACTGATTATTGAGTTTCTCCCCAGGTCCTCTCTGCTTCCTGGATGCCGTTGGTAGAGTAGCTGCATTTCACCATGCCATGCCACTATGCAATTTCTGCCTTGGAGCCTGCATACCATGAACTGAATCCCCTCAAATACAAAGTCCAAATACAAGTCTCCTCCTCTAAGTTGTGGGTGTGAAGTATTGTGGCCAACACAGGCAATGGTAATACAGAAACCACCGATAAAGTACCAAAACATCAATGTGTTTCCCATCTTTGTCATGACTTTGCTTTCATCTAAGCCAGGCATGGCAAAACATGTCTGTAACCCCAACTACTCAGGAGGCTGAGGCAGAAGGACAGTGAGGTAAAAGTCACCCGGGAATATACAGAGACTCTGTCTCCAAAAACAAACAAAACCATAAGCTTGTTTCCTTTCATCTGTCCATAGAGTTTTGCCCAAGTGCTTGAATTTATCTCTAGGCACAATGATCTTTAACCACAACGAATTTTCAAATTTTAAAATCTATGGATTCATTTTCATGTATAATTTTGAGTTTTGTAAGAATCTCTTATAGGTCAGGCATGGTGGCACATACCTGTAATCTTAGTACTTGGAAGACTCATACAAGAGGATAGCAGTGACTCTGAGGCCAGCCTGGGCTACCTAGTGAGTCCAAGGCCAGCCTCGATTATATAATGAGACCCTATCTTAAAAACAAAACAAAACAAAGCTCAGCATCATATTAGATTTTAGAAGACAAAAAAGTCTCCAGAATTATTACTATGTGAACTATTGACCTAGTAAAGTAAGTGAAAATATTCAGGCTAATGAAACAAAACCCAAGAAATATTTTTTTTTTTTGGTCTTTTTGAGAAAGGGTCTCACTATGCAGTTCAGGTTGGCCTTGAGCTCACTTTGTAGCTCAGGCTGGTCTCAAACTTGCAATGATCATCCTGCCTCACCCTACCAAGTGCTGGGATTACAGGCGTGCACCACCACGCCCGGTTTTAAGAAAGAAATTCTTTACACAGCATATAAGCAAACCTTTGTGCTAACAAGTTTTCTCATTTCTATTTATAGTGCTTTGTTCATGTCAAATAGATTACTAAGAAAATACTTAAAAGAGTCAAACTGTTTTAGCAAAATAAATTTATGTCTTTATTGATTCTTTTCCTCCAAGATGTTTGCAAATTTCAAAACATATGTTCATAAATAGTTTAGCCTATTTCAACTGGTATATTTTAGTAGAATTTTATTGTCTCCTGACTGTGACTAAAGAGCAAAAGAATGTTTATAAAACTGAACATAAATCTGAAATGACTACATTGGCAGTTTTATGCCAGTTTCATACAAAACAAAATGAAAGATTGGCAATTTTTCAGTGAACTGGAACAAGTACAATGAATAAAGTTAAATTATTCAAACAATCTCTCTCAAACATGTCCCTCCAACCTTACAAAGTACTCCCCACTTCCAGGCTTTCAGAATTAATTATCCAGATAATCCTAGCTGTGTTCATTTGACCTTAAGAATTCCTGTCTGTTGTATATGTCATGAGGCCTTCCAATCTTCACTTAAGAAGATATAATCACCTTCATTCTGTAAAAGCAAATAAAAGCACCAAAAGGTTAAGCAGTTTACATGAGATTGCTAAGGCTTACAAGAGGTGAGGGACTTAATCTAAATGTTTTTATTACCATCTTTCTCTGATATTTTGTGTACACATTTTATGAAAGTTAAGTAAAGTTACTTAAGAAAAGGAAATCTACAGATCATTAGGAACAAAAGTTTGCCTCCTGGCTAGGTTCCTTTTCAAAAAGTATTCTACTAAGCAGTCTTAATATCACAGACATCATATGTCGTCTCATTGGAACCAACCAAATGATATGGATTTAGATTAATAATTTCTTTCTTTTTGAACCCTTGGAATCTAACTCTCCCCACACACTGAAGATCATTATCCCCATTCTCTGAAATAATGGAATTCAATCGAAAGTCTACAGTAGCTCTCCAAATCTGCTATTTTGAAAACATGAATCAGAGAGCGCAACAAAGTACACAAAAAGTAGAAGCCACTCTGTAAGGAGACTGGGGTTTCTACAAATTAACAAATGAAAGAAAATACCTTTGATCGCTAAGTCGCCACTCTGGTTTTAGTCAAAGCAAAACTTTAATTGCAGATTTAGGAAATAAGGGGGCCTTCATCCCCTTAAGTAAAAATTAACAGATCTCAAGAACTATTGATCAATTCTAAGAAATGGGTTATAATGATTTTTTTAATGAAGTATATTTCTACCAGAGTCACAAACTACTTCCCTAAGTATACAGTAAATGGCTCGCGGATACACAGTGTTTGGTGCCAAGCACTACCGCTGCTAGCATCTGCCCAGCGTTCCTGCAGGCTAACATTCTGAGAAGTAAAGGAGCAGGGCAGCGAAGCGGGAGCATGCTGAGGTGGGAGGTCAGAGAAACCAGCAAAGACTCGAGGACACGAAAGTTCCTGGAAATGGACTTCGGAAAACTGGAAAGAAACTCTTATAGATGGAATGAATACACACTTCACAAAGGGAACAACAGACTCAGAAAAGAGAAAACTGACCATATTTTAAAAAGCAAAAATTCAACATTCCAATTTTGCTAAAACGTGGTCATACTCTGGCCTTCACTGATCTTATCACCATACTCAACTGTAAGAGACTTTAGTTCCCACCGAGCTTCTCACCTCTTTATAAGCTATCGCTATCTCCCAAGCACAGAAATGGTGATCCATAAACCAATCATTTTAAAGGTCATTATGGACAAGGTCCCAGTTTTATATATGAAATATACTCAAAAAATATTATCTCTATCCCATTCCTATCCACCCCAGATCTAACACACAGCCATAAACCATAATAGTTCACAAGAGGTGAACTGTTCAAAGTAGGCAACATAAAAGATGCCTTAATCTCCTTAGGTAAAGCAATAGCTCTAAATAACAGACCTAACGAAAATTAACTTATTTCAGTAAACACTGCTATACATTTTCCCCATTTTATTGCCCCAAAACACTAACTCATTCACTGATAAACATCTCCACAATTTCTATAGATTCTAAATGGCATAAACTAGAAATCTCCATGTCAAAGAGTAAAGTATTAGTTTACATCATTTGTTTAAAGAAAGTCTTTGTTTACATTGTAACCCATATGCCAAATAATCTTTTAGGAGAGATTTAGAAAATCTAATTTTAATAACAACCAAAAGTCATACCACTCTGGGGAGGTACCTAATGGCCTCTGCTTATCCCAGAGAGAGGAAAACAGATGTCTAGATATAAATAGAAATGCTTATAAAATTATTTTAACCAGCAGTTCATTCAGTTTCCAAAGCCTTGAAATTTTGAGAAAATATGTAAGTTAGTAATGAAGACTATATGGTTCACTCAAATTAACTAAAAGGCCCAAGAATGGTGAATGAGATCTGTGAATTTCATGTCACATTTTACTTCACCAGAAATCAGGATAACAAGCTCCCACATGTTTTAAGATAGGAAGTATAATAAAATTAACAGTTATTTAAATATGAAGGTTTAATCCAAAATTTGTCAGGAATTTTCACCTGAAGAAACTATCAAAATCTTCTAAATCAAGAGCTGGCAAACTTATTTTGTAAGGGGCATGTCACAGTTTAGATCTAAAATGTCCCCCAAACGCCTCACCTGTTTAGAGGTGGGCCAGGCCAGTAGCTCAAAGTGCTGCTAGGAGGGGCCTGTTGCAGGAGGCTCCCTGAGGATGTGACCCAGAAGGTATATTCTCCTATCTAGCTCCTCTTTCACTCTCGGCTTCCTGACTACCACAGAAGGAGCAGCTGTCCCTCACCATGCCTTTCCACCACACCCTTCCTGCCTTCGTGCCAGCTGACTATGGACTAAATCCTCTAAGAACCACAATCCAGCTAGGCATAGCGGCACAAGCATAAAAACCCTGGTCTCTAGAGGCTGAGGCAGGAGAATCACCACGAGTTTTAGGCCAGCCTGGACTACGGAGTGGGTTCAAAGACAGCCTCAACTACACGGCAAGACTCTGTCTTGAAGAAAACAAACCTGTAACCCAAAAAAAGTGTCTCCTCCACTAAGTTCTGAGTATCAGCTACTTTGTCCGAGAGCTGAGACAGTGACTAAGAATGGGGCAGACAGAGAACAAAAAAGTATTTTTGGCTTGGCTGACTACACAGACTCTGTTGCAACCACTCACTCTGCCCTTCTAGTAGGAAATTAGAGACAAAATTAGAGCATTGAGGGTGGCTATATTCAACAAAGCTTTATGTACAATAACAAACAGAGGTCTAGAGTTAGCCCAGGGGCCCCAGCTTGCCAGCTTCTGTTCTCATTTATTCTGTTTTGATGACTGCTGTTCAACAGACACGATTTTGTTTTGGTTTGGTCTTTTTTGTTTTTGTTTTTATTCCTAGATGGGTCACATTCTAGTCCATCAACCAGGTCTAGGAAGTGGTTGCTTCCTGCAGCTGAACACAGAACTTGAAGTTCAGGTTACACTCGGGCAACTCTACAGCCTGAAGAACTCACTTTAGGCTACTGTACTTCTCAGTGGGTCAAAGGACTAACTCCCAGAAAGGAGAACGTTATTCAACTGAGAGGCAGAAACGGGGGAAATGACAGTGAGCTTTGCATGTCAGACAAGAAACCAAACTCTCTAACTGCACTTCACATCATCTCCAAAACCAGATATGGCTCAATTAATTCCTATTTTCAGGAAAAGAATCTGTAAGATATAATTTCAACACCCGTGTCTTTGCTGAACGTCAATGACACACCTGCTACCTACACACTGTCAATACAGCATCCTGTCGTGAAAAAACTGATCACGGCTCGGTCCCCTTGTTAACAACTCTAAACCTCTTTGTCCTATTCGATCTCAGCAACAGCTTTTGAATGGCGCTGCTTTTTTTCAACCTCTTCCTCTTTCTACTTCTACTTTCTTGTGCATTACCAAACTGCTATTTCTCAATTTTTAAAACACGTTGACTTTTTATAGACAGTATCTAGAACATAATTTTCTTGTTGGTACAATGAAGCACAATGACAACGTGTGTAGTACAATGCTCGCGTTCACAGCTCTTCTCTGGTTTTGTGAGGAAGCTGTTTGAAGGAATCTGTTTCTTTATCATGAAGGACTTTCCAAGGTTTATAGAAATATCGGAGATGGGCAAATTATATTTTGGTAGCATTAATATTCTAAGACTTCCAGTTTCCTAACTTATTTTTTTAAAAGTTTTCTTATCTAGATAGGATTTTTCTTAATTAAAAAAAATAAATAAAATGAAATAAACAGGTGTGATGGCATATTCCTGCAATCCCAGCACTCCGAAGGCTGAGGCAAAAAGACTGTCACATGTTCAAGGCCAATATGGGAGTAACTCATACTGGGGGGAAAAAAAGGAAAATAAATAAATAAATAAAACAAGAGTGTCTCTAGGTTTTTGAGACAAGTTCTTGCTATGTAGGGTAGGCGGGCCTTGAGCTCACAGAGATTACTGGCATGCACCACCACACCCAGCTAGTTTGGAAATTCTGTGAACCTAACGTAAGTATTATGGGTGATACTTTATTTTTTGATCTTGCATTAGGGTCTTTCAAGAGAAGCAGGTTTAAGTAGGGAAAGAAAGACGATGAAAACAGATGGATCTGAAGAGACTTTTAGCTATTTTTAAGGACTCTGAAGGTAACAAATTTTACTTCAAGGTTCATTTTACTTTAAGGCTTAAAGTTTTTTTTCTTGATATATAACTATAACATTAATACTAAATTCATGTTAATAAGCTATGATTAGCACTGTCTTTAGCTCACAGGTCAAGTGAAGAGGAGAAGAGACTCCAGAGTAATCAGGAAAAAGAAGGGAAATAGTACCATGGGGATGTTATATACCTGGATGAAATGGATTAAGCTAGAATGAACTCATTTGTACTGAAAGGAAATAAAAAAGGGACATTTGACCCACCTAAATTGAAGAAAAACACTAGGAGACAGTAGCATGACATCAGATAAGTTATCCAACCTGAAACTCCAATTTTCATAAGGAAAACAGGAATAATAGCCCTGTAGACTACGAATAACACCTTGTAGATTCCTCAGGATGTTAGAGGGACTAAATGAATTATTGCCTATAATTACTTAGCAAAAGGATATAACATACGGTAAGGACTTAACTAATGTACTCATCATGATTGTTATATTGCAAATTCTTGCAGTCTCTCCTCAAGGGTCAACAAATAGTAACTGATCAGCTATTGTGTGTGAGGTACCACATCAAGCATTGATAGTATGGGAATAAACAGAACAAAATCCTGCACACATGGACCTTACAATCAGTCATCAGGACTGATCAAGGGAGGGGAGAATAAAAAGAGTGCGTCTGGCTGTCTATAAGGCTGGGTAAATTACCCATATGGTTCCCAGAATGCAAACTTAAAGCACACTCCCAGGGAATGCTAAGTAACTGGTTAAATGTGAAGGACATAGCGTATATCCAATAAATAGTGTGATGTCTAATCTTGCTTATCCACTGGACAAGATTTGGAGACCCCGAAGCAGGTGATTCCAGAGACTGGCATATGGATTGGCCACTGCATGAGGAAGAGCCCCTCTCACAGTGAGCACTAGCCAGCAGGCTGGGGACCCAGGCAGAACCAAAAGTAGAAGGGGGATCTCACACCCATGCACAAGCTGGATCCTTCTTGAACAGGTATACTTGCTGCTGTTGCCATTGCCTGTGGACATCAGATTCCAGATTCTTCGGCCTTTGAATGTAAATTTACACCAATGGCTTTCCAGGGAACGTCCTCATCTTCGGTGTTGAGCTGGGGCTACGTCATTAGTCTCTCTTGTTCTGCAGCTTTCAGTTACTTGGCCTGAGCAACTAGTTTCTTCAGTTCTCCAGCCTCTGACCATGTAATCTAACCTAATAAACATTCTTATAATTATGTATATAGAATGTGTTAGCTCTTATCTTCTGGAGAACCCTAGTACATTTATTTTGTAAACTATTAAATAATACAAGTAATTTGTATATATTGTTTTATTGACTAAAGTATTCATTCTATAGTCCACCAGAATACTGAGTAGCACAGTATTATTATCAAACTCTTGCCTCTACCAAGACACTAAAGGATTAGTATTTTTTCATGATATGGAACATACAGAAGGAAGAAATTAAAAAGGGGTAACTTGAATATTTATGTTAAGAAGCATGTTTTGTTTTGTTTTGTTTCTGAGATGAGTCTTGCTATGCAATTTAGCTTGGTCTTGAACTCACTACATAGCTCAGGTAAACTCAAACTTGCAGTGATTCTCCTGCTTCAGCTTTCTCACAGCCAGGAGTCATCATGTCTGGGTAAGAAGCATATTTTTTCAGTTTACTATTCCCCTTGTTCATTTGTCCTGTGTTTATTGTATGTCTGCTCTCTACCAGCACTGCTCTAGGTACTACAGTACTATAATAATATGACTAATCTACCTACCTATCTGTGTGCTATATATTTATGTGTTGATAGACAGATAGATAATTTTTTAACTTACAAGAATGTGTTAATTCATCTTAGTTTTTGCCTGATCTGAATGATTCCCAATAAATACTCTAACTACCACGGGCAAAATCAGATTTTATGCACCAACGTAAGATTACGTCTCTTGCTTTTGATGTTTTCACATTTTAGAGAAGCAGGTATGAGTTTGCAACAACAAATGGACCACAGTCTGAGTATTTAAATAAAATTATTCGGCAATCTTCCACTAATTCTTGCCCCTTTGTTTTTAAAAGAAGGCTAAAAATCATGGTAGTTTTTCTTTTCTGACACAAATGAATTATACATCTATAATATGTGTTTTGTTGAGAGAGTGGGAACAGGATGGCTGAATATTTTGCATTCTCATCTAATCCAAAAGGAACAGACAGATAGATACATATGTATGTGTATAGGTGATGCTTCCAAGTTTAGAAATTATCTTTACATAATTTTTTAAATCTCCAAGCATCACTGTGAAAAAGTAATATTATCTTTTTTCCTAGATAAAGCAATCAAGGCTGGGAAGAGATATATACAAAGTCAGCCAACTAGTAAGCACCAGAGCTGAGCCCCAAATTGCATCTTCTCGCTCTACTGTGCTTTGTTGTTTTGTTTTGTGGTCTTGCTGTCTTGTCTTATCCTGTCCTGTCCTGTCTTGTCAGTTGGTGCTGGGGATCAAACCTAGGGTCTCATGCATGCTAGGTAATCGCTCCATCACTGAGCCCCAGTCCCAGCCCTAGAGCATCTCTCTTTAAATCTGTTACTCTCTCAATTACCCCTCGATGCCTCTACAGTGATTCATCTCCATCACACGCTAACACATTCCTGTCTTAGCATCCCTGTACCAAGAAACAAATAGTAATATATTTACTTATAAAAATGTATACTCATTCTTTCCCACAGCTTAGAAGAAATGACCATTTATTTATCCTTTAAATACAGAAGAAGTAGATCCATGTCATAATACTCATTTAAGATTACAAGAATATATTGTCAGGCTGGGTGTAGCAGACATGCCTGTAAGTCTGGCACTCAGAAGGCTGATGCAGAAGGACCTCAAATTCAAGGCTAGCCTAGGCTGTACAGCAAGCTAAAGGGCAGCCCAAACAATAAGATCCTGTCTTTTAAAAGAAAATGTTAGATCTCTTCTAATACCCAGAGTTATATTCAACACGATACATTTCAGTTTTACAGTCAAAAGTGAAATACTACTTAGAAGACTCTACTACTTCGTAAAAGACTCTATTTCTGCTAGTTTATACTCCCAAAAGTAGTTTTATTGTAGTTTTTATCACATTGTCTGGTAAAAGTCACACATTAGTTTAAAAATGGATTTGATCAACAAAGATAATAACAATGACCATTTCTGATCTATAATATAATTCTAGTTGAAAGAGGACCAGCCAAGGAAATTTTTCAAGTAAACCAAATTAAAGAAAATGACAGAAAACAAAAGACACCATGAAAAAAGATAACAGCCATGAAAACATGAGCTGATTATTAACCATGGCAAATCACCAACACTTCTCTCCTAGTGATGATGGCGGTGCAGTTAAAACATACTTTTAAAAAAAAATTTTCTTGAAAGTACTAGATTATTACATGGTTAATACTTCAAAGAATCAACAACTGGGACCACATTAAATTAAAAATGCTTTGCACAGCAAAAGAAACCACCAACTAAATGAGACAACTCACAGAATGGGAAAACAATTTTACCACCTGTTTCTCAGACAAAGGGCTAATACCTAGAATATATAAAGAACTCAAAAACAAAAAATCAGAATCCTCAAATTTAAAGATGCAATCCAAAAATGAGCATCTGAAATGAACAGACATTTCTCAGGTGAAGAAATACAAACAGCAAATAAGTGTAAGAAAAAATGCTCAACATCGCTGACCATTCAAGAAATGCAAATTAAAACTGAGATTACATCTCACTTTAGAAAGAAATCAACCAATAACAAATGCTGGTGAGGCTGTGAGGAAAAAGGAACCCTCCTTCATTGCTGGTGGGAATGTAAACTGGTACAACTACTGTGGAAATTATATGGAGATCCCTCAAAAAACTAGAACGATAGGTTCTGTTTGATCTGGCTATTCCCCTTGTAGGCGTGCTACCGAAAGAGTCAAAAGCATCATACCCTAGTGACATATACATACCTATGTTCACAGCAGCACAATTCACAACAGCTAAATCTTGAAAACAGCCTATATGCCCATCAAAAGATGAACAGACTTAAAAATGTGTTATTTATACACAATGAAGAACTACCCTGCAATAAAGGATAAACTTGAATCATTTGTAGGAAAATGGATACACCTTGAGATCAGGATGTTAAGTGAAATAAACTGGACATACAAGTTTAAATATCACATTTTTCCTTGTGTAAGAAACTCAAAGGGTAACTAAGGGTCATAATGGTGGAAAGATACTGGGAAGTAGAAAGAACATGGCTCAAACGGGAAGGGGAACAAGGGAGCCGGGGAGGAAGGAGAAAACAAAGAAAAAAAGGGAAAAAGGAGAATCGAAGAAAAAAACAGCAACAACGCTTTTGCAAATAGGGAGGGAAATATGGGGTCAGAGGGAGGATGTCTTGCTTACTTTTCTCTCATTGCTGAGACAAAATACCCAACACCCAAAGTTAAGGAAGGAAAGGTTTATTTAGCTCATAGTTTGTGGAGGTTTCAGTCCATAATCAGTTGGCTCCCAGGCAGGGTGGCAGGGCACAGGGGCAACACTTCGAGGGGGCAGAAGACAGCAAAGCAACAAGCGCAAAAGGCAGAGAAGGCTTCTTTTCCTCCCTTATACTGTATGTAGGCCACCTCCCACCCCCACCCCCAGGGCAGGTACAGCACTCACAAAATCTCTGTGCCTTCCTCTTGCACAGGATGAGGGTATTTAAAAAGTAAGGATCCTGGCTCCCTGCTGAGTCTCTAAGTTAAACTTCTAAACTTCTTAAGTTGACACAATGTATCAACCATAACAGAGAGAAAGGGAATGGAAAAAAAAAGAAAAAACAAGATACATTACTTACAGGTACAGATTCCCTATGATGAATGTGATCAATTTGCATGATAAATATGTACTAATAAAGTTTTTTTTTTTAAAACAAGTACCAAATATGTCTGAATGACAAAAATTCTAAAATCTCTGAAATGTATGTCAGCTATTACAGCCATGTGCCCTCCTGTAAGATCCCAATGGACCAGGTGGCTCACAGAGGTGTGCCCCTGGGCCTACGCCCAGTGCCCAGTCCCTTCCTCTCTGGGGCGATCCCATGCTCTGCTTCCCAGCCACCATGAGGTTAAGCAGCTTTGTTCCACCAATCCTTCAGCCATGATTTAGTCTCGGCCTTGGAGCCAGCTAACCACAGACTGACTACTCTGATGCCATGAGCAAAAACCTCTTCCTGCTTTGAGTTGTATGTGTCAGGTATTTGGTTTTAATGACAAAAAGCTGACCAACGGACCCACAATAAGATGCTTTCAAACATCTGACTTCAAAACCTGTATTCTTTCCATGCTCATTACATAAAAGTTCCCATTGCTGATTTCTAATTAGGAGAATTATCTCAAGAGACAAAGCATTCATTCTCTAAGAAACTACACCTGTGCAACTGGGTCATGACAAGCTTCTGAAAGTTAAATTGCACAGAACAGAGGAGCTACCCTGTGCCTACTGATGGCACTGGAGTTGAGAACTATGTTAATCCAAATGCACCGCAAAACAAATTTCCTTCAATGTTCAAGAAATCTGCAAAAGACAAGCCAAACTCTGAAATGGAGGAGTTGATTACTGCTTTTCCAGTTGAGATCAAATTTACTTTTGACCACCTTTACTACCAGGCTGAACACTAGAGTGCAATAAATAAATGAGAAACTAAATGCATACATCAGTCCGAGTCCCCTATGAGCTTCCAGTGGAGGGTACAAGGTATAGCCTCACACTTTCAATAAACAGACTCAGCACATAAGGGAATTAAGAGAGCTTCAGAGCTGAGGAGCGGTATATAGACCCTATCTTGAAGGACAAGAAAGAATTCTGAGTAGCACCACTCCTAGAAATCTATGCTGCAACAATACTTAAAGTACATAGAAGAGATCAAGATGCAGAAATAGCCAGGCAGAGTGGTACATGCTCCAAATTCCAGCTACTTGGATGGCTGAGGCAGGAGAACAGCAAGTTTGAGGTCAGCATGGGCAATCTGGCAAAAACATGTCAATTAATCAAGTAATCAATTCATCAAAGGCTGCATTCATCAAATGCAATTCAGTGGTAGAGCACCCCCACATTCTATTCCCCAGTACCTAGGTTAAAAAAAAAAGACCCAGAAATAGAAGCAAAATTGTCTTTGAGATAATCTAATACAGGGGAAAAATAAACTATGATATACTGATATTAAAGAGCTGTTAAATGACGTTTCACTGACATAGAATGGTTTTATATGGCCATTAATTATTATATTCATTGAAAAAAGCATGAAAACCAAAGAAAATATGATCCTAGTTAATATATACATTTAGTTCAGCTAGTTCTCCGTATACATAAGAACTGAGGAATCTGAGAACTAGAGAAATGAACTACCCAAAGTCAAGGAGGCAATGAATAACTATAATTGGTCATTTGTTAAAAACGATGTTTTAAAGAATTAATCTTTTGCCATTTGGTAACATTTCCCACTAGCATTTTTAGAATTTATAATTACTTGAGTTGTTAAATTACTTTTTGAAAAAAATACACACATACACAAAAATATATATAAACATTCTCTCTGTACTTAACGGAAGAAGTTATTCATATATAATAATACACATATATACTTTGGGGGGTATTAGGGATTGAACCCATGCCCTTGTGCACATGCTAAGCAAGCACTCTACTACTGAGTTACACCCCAAACCGTCTTGTGAAATAAGATCTTGCTAAACTGCCAAGGCTGACCTCAAGCTTACAGTTCTCCTAATTTAGCCTCCTGTGTAGCTAGGATCATAGACATGTATCCCACCCCCAGTTTTTTATTAATATATTGATCTAAACAACTTCAATATCATTTCAGGGCAAAGTAGTTTAAAGCATTCATGCAATCTTTGCTCAAGTCTCTGTCTATAACTGTACACAGTAAAACAGTGCTCTTCAAATCTACTTAGAAATAACTTGAGGAAGGATGGGGATATAGCTCAGTGGCACAATGCCTGCTTGGCATGTGCAAGGTCCTGAGTTGAATTTCTGGTACCAAAGAAAAAAAGAATTAACATGAGGACATATAAAGAACACAAGTATATGAAATAAGACACGCAATAGTAGGATGGAAACAGACAAGCATTTTTCTCTGGACCTCCAGTATTACTCAACAGCAAAGAATGTTTCTAACCTAAACCTGATGTGATGTTCAAAGCTTTTCTAGGAACTAGAGAACTAGAGTTATTGCTGACATACAGAACTAAAGAAAATCCACTTTAGGAACCAAAAGAGATCATTCTGATCACCTAACAGAACTCCTTCATTTTACAGAATCAAAAACTGGGTCTTTAGAAAGATCATTCATAGCTAATGATAACCAAGAGAAGAACACAGGTAGAAAATTCTGAAAGTATCCTCATTTCGAGTCTACTGTCTTCTCTGGTACCCACACTGCAACACTTAAGCCTAGTTATTGACGAAAATTACTTTAATTTAGGCTTAGTTATCCAAACTAACTCTACGAGGTGAAATCAATGTTCAAATCTTTCTAAATGTAAACACAGCCTAAAATACTTCACTCATCAATATTTAAAGAAAACAAGTTATTTTGGCAATATGGTTATGAGATAAAAATATATATATAGACAAAGAGAGAGATCAAGTTATAATCCAGGCTGATTCAAATCAAAAGGAAATTTTAAATCCAAAATCTCTGGTTTCTGGAATAAAATA
This sequence comes from Dasyprocta punctata, assembly GCA_004363535.1. NCBI lineage: Eukaryota > Metazoa > Chordata > Mammalia > Rodentia > Dasyproctidae > Dasyprocta > Dasyprocta punctata. The sequence continues at coordinate 61,549 of RJWM01007940.1, read as the reverse complement.
GCAAAAATGACCTACTTATTATAATCAACAAGCTATGCTCAAAGTTGAAATTATTTTATCATAGCAGTGCCACTATACATAACCCAATACTCTTTATTAAACATTTTCAGAGTTCAGGCATAACTACTGAGGAAGAAAAACAGCAGCAAAAACATCTGAATTACTGAAATTTGACTGTTTCTTAAAAACTGTATGACTTTCTCCCAAATATGTTCCACCACTCATGGAATACTGAACAACATCAAAATTATAAAGAACCAGGCAACAAGAGAATTTTTTTCAAAAATTTAATAGTATGGCCTCTGTGGAGCCTTGAACAGGTTAATAGTTTTATGATTTTCTAGGAAGGAGGTATGGTATATTAAACATAAATTATAGGAGAGTACTGTTTTGGTCTAAGGTGCTGCACTAGGCCCCAAAAGACCAGACTAAAATCAAAATGGAGTCACCTGTGCTGCCGTTCAGTCACTAAATCAAAAGAAAGTTACCTGACATTGTGAGAAATCAGGAGAGTGCCCAAGTTTCCAAACTTACCATTTTCAATGAGCATAACAAAGCTCCCTCTGCCTTAATTCTTCTAGGAAAAAAAAACAACCTAAAGATACCTAATGTTAACTAATCAGATATCTTACTACTGTTCTATCTCCCTATCCCCACATTACCAGAAAAGCAACTTTGAGATGACCAACCTGCTTTCTGTTCTTTGCTCCTACTGTCTTCAGCCCTTCTCTAAGACCGACCTCCTCCCAGCTCACTGGAATAATTTATTTTATGGAATGAACTATTGCAGATTCTAGAATCACAAAACAAAGCCCATTAAGATCTTCCAAACTGTTGTAAGCTTGGTTTTGACAAGTATAGTTTCCCAAACATTCAACCACACAACCAATTTTTCCCTAAAGAACTAAAGTCACATACAATATATGTTATTCAGAAACATACAATCTATGTCTTCAAATCATTATATTCATTATTCTCATATTTTATTATATAACATTCTGTTCGATTTTTTAATTCAAAATTATATTCATTATTCTAGAAACATGTGCTTTGAAAAATATAACAAGAACACATAATAGAGGATAAAAAATGACGAAGGCTCAGGACAGACTACACAGAACACAGAGGTTCTGAGAATTGTTGACGAGTTTTGACATATTTTCCTAAGTTACTGAACCTATTCTGTATTCAAATGCCAGATCTTTTTGGGCAAAAGAAAAAACTAAACTTTTTTTTTATAAATAGGAACACTTAGGATAGATCTCAGCAATAAAGGCTGAGAAGCTCTCAAATTGATAATGTGACTGGGATCCTGAAAAGTTACATCGAAGGACAGTAGGTTCAAAGCAACGGTCTGGTATCTAAACTGCTAAGGGTGTGCTGCTGTGCCTTAATTACATTTTCTGATTTGCCAATCAGTCTGATACGAAGGAGACCCAATTCTGACTTGTGTAGACACAAATGTACATCTGGTAAAAGGCCAAAATGTGACCCAAACAGAATTTTACATTCAAATTACTCCTGTGTCATCTTTCAATTTTGTCTCATTTTGTGGAATGAACACTCTGCTTCTGGCTTTTTCTCTGTTAAATATTAAATAGTTCCCAAATTTTTCAGACTAGTCAATAAAACAACACTGTCAAAGACAAACTAAAAAAAAAAAAAAAAAGGTTACCTTTATTTGTCCCAAATTGAGGACATATACTTTTACTTAGTTTGGTTATACTACTCAAGGGCAATCAATTCTAAACTCATTTAAAATGCATCAAAATGACTTCCCGAATGGGATGAAAAAATACAAAGAGACTTATATTTACTAAGAAGTGCTGTTCAAAACCTGATTTTCACCTGAGTACGGGAGACGGCTCGGCCCCGACCACACTGGGCATGCGCTGGCTCCACACACAGCCTGGGCTGTGGGCTGACAGCCTCTGTCCTCGGATGCCCACTGCTGAAAAGTGACTGCCTATTGTGAAGATCAAGTGAATTAACAAGAATAAAGTCTTTTAAAACATTAGCTATTTTCATCATCGTCATCAATGTGATATTATCCCAGATCAACTCTGTTTGGGAATAAAACAGAAAGTTTGTTTCCTCCGAGGTAGAAGACAGCTGCTGTGCTCAGCCCTGGAAACCCGTAACCGTCTCCTGCTTTCCGCCACGCTGGAACTGTCTCCGCCACAGCCGAGAGAAGGCGGGAGCGGCCTCCCACCCCACCTTCTATTCTCATCTCTGCCTAACCACCTAAATTCAGTCATGACTTGAGAAGCACTTTGATACTTTACATGCTTCCATGGCATTTCTGCAAATAGTTCAGAATATTTTAACTTCACGTTGGTTGTATTTCTGATTTTTCAGAGATGGAGAAGCCTCAGTAAAAAACTGAACTATAATAAATTTATCTCAATCTCCTTGCAAATTTGCACATTTCAAGTGGAATCATAGCAAACTACATTCCCAAACATGGCAACTCTCTGTACTTTGGTAACATGCCTGCCTTTAATAATTACAAAGCATGAAGTTTTCCCGCACAATGGCAGAACGCTAAAAATATGCATATATGTATGCATATGCATGCACATGCAGTTGCATGTATCATCAAAAGAAAATATATCTGTGTGTTTATTTTTAGACAAAGTTAACTCTTCCTTAACTTTTAGTCACAATTGCATATTTAATCATGTAGTGCTGGTTCACTCTGTTCTACAGATACTTATTACATTCCCTAACACCTGCTTCACAGGCATGCAATACAAGTCACAAGGGAGACCAAGCAATAGAATGTGTAAAGGTCAAGCCCTGTTATTTCCCCTATCAAAGCATATGACCCAGCTAGACCTGAATCTCCATCTGCACCTGTGTAAAGGAGAAGCAGCATGATGGTGCACATCTGGAAGCCCAGCTACATGGGAAGCTAAGGCAGGGTGATCACAAATTCAAGGCTAGCCTGGGCAACTGAGCAAGACTCTGTCTCAAAATAAAAAATAAAAAGGACTAGCTGGGCACAGCAGCTCACACTTGAAATCTCGGCACTCAGGAGGCTGAGGCAGGAGGACTGCAAATTCAAGTCCAGCATGGGGTATGTTGAAAGTTCAAAGCCAGCCTTAGTGAAATCCAGTCTCAAAAAACCAAACAGTAAAAATGATAGGGATGATTGCTCAATGACAGAGCACCCTTGGGTCCAATTCCCAGTACCCCACCAAAAAATAGCAAAAAGATGTACCGCCATTGTTACTGAGACATTGGATGGCTGATTAACGAACCGTCAGGATGCTGAGTCTCACTGCTCCCCTTCGCCTCCTCTCTATCCCAAGGCAATGCCATGAGTACAGTCTCTCCACTGTAGCACAGGCATCATTCTTAACATCCAGGATTAGTTCTCAGAATGCCTCCGCCAACTCTCCCTCAGTTGTAATAAACTCAGCAAACTCTGACTTCACACCTCAAAACATTTACAAAAATAAGGTATCTTAATAATTCATCTGCCATATAATAAAGACTTGAAATTTTATATTAAGAAGAGACTTCTAGCTGTAAAGATCACCCAAAGCAGTCTTCATTTTAAAGAATTCAAATATGAACTTGGGCCAGGTTTGGTGGCACATACCTGTAATCCTAGCACTCAGGAGCACTGTGAGTTCAAGGACAGTGTGAGCTATATAGCAAGTTCAAGACTAGTGTGGACTACACAGCAAGACCTTGTCTCAAAAAAATAAATAAATAAAATAAGTATAGAGTCGGTACCAACTCAAACTTTTTGACACAACTTACAATATCATAAAGAAAAATACAGCACAAAACTAAAGAACCTTCAAGTTGATAAGTACTACTTTGTCTACAAATAATCATCACAATGCATTCTTTCTTAAGAAGAGCAATATTAAGTATTTCTCTAGTCCTGGTTACCTCTAAGGTGGAAAGGCTTCATTACAAGTATTTGCCAGTTTATCTTACATAGCAACAAAGAAAACTAAACTTGCCTTCAAAACTGGTTAACAACTAGCCCAACACATACCTCAAGTGAAACGAATGCCCAGCGTCAGGTGAGTGAAGAATCACCCCCACAGATGCACTGAACAAGAAACAGCCATGGAAACTGCCACTCCCCCGCATTTACCATCCAAACATTTGGAGAGGCACACTTAGAAATGGTATTTTAAGAACCCACACTCAAGCCTAATTCATGCAGAAATATCCCTTAAAGTTGACATGTATAAACCAGGCATGATGGCATATACCTGTAAGCCTAGCATTCTGGGAGGCTGAACCAGAAGGAGCCGAATTTAAATCTAGTCTGGGTAACTCAGTGACTTAGAGAGACCTTAAAACTTAAAAAAAATAAAATAAAATAAAAGGGAACAGGACAAAAAAATGGAGGGAGTTAGGATAAGGAAGGAAAGGGGAAGTTAAAAAAAAAAATCAAGAGGAGTTACATACAATTACCAACTGCCCAAGTTAAATGTAATCATGTCTATTACAAACATGTATTAATAAAAAATTTAAGAAATAAAAGCAAATGTCCTAAAGGATAAAAACAAACAAAAACAACACTTACATTTTTTTTAAAAAGGCAGGAGGGGCTAAGGATGTAGCTGCCTTCAATCCCCAATTCTGCAGGGGCTGGGGGACAGCATGTGTAATATGCTGGTTAGTGTACCTAGTATTTGCCCAAATATCCACACTGTGTGTGTGTGTGTTACTAAGGATGCAATCCCAGGGTACTCTACCAATGAGTTACATTCCCAGTCCTTTTTAGTTTTTATTTTGAGATAGGATCTCACTAAGTTCCCCAGACTGACCTACAACTTGCAATCCTCCTGCCTAAGCCTCCCAAGCAGCTGAGATTACAAGTGTGCACCATCACACCCGGCTAACGTATCATTTTTATCTGTTTTCATAACTAATCTTAGTATTTTCATAATGCAACGTCTATTTCTAGGAACAAAGAGCTCACTGTATGACTGAGCCACTAGCAAAGGGACCAATATACAGCACCATCTCAAAAACTGATCACGTGAATTCCAACCTTTCTACTTCACCACCTCACCCATTCGTGAGCTTATTACCTTTCGTACCTTCTCCTCTTCCAAACTTTCTCCGAGGCACTATTTCCCAAACTCTGTTCCTCCAAGATGCGGACCTGCCCCACCGTGCTGCCTCCCCCCACTTTCCTTCTGTCTTCTTCCCCATTCTCCCCTTGCTTCTCCTCACAGGACCTCAGCAACACACGCGTGCCAGTCCAACACCTGCACCCACAGACCTTACTCTGAGGTCCCAGACTGTTGTGCAACTGTTAGATTAGAATATGAACTCCCTCTTTATGTCTCAGTAAACTCTTTACTCTTGTTTTTTCATTTCTTTGTTTTTGTTTGTTGGGTTTTTGTTTGTCTGGGGTTTTTATTTTTTTGCTGTTGTTTTTGTTGCTGTTTTCCTTTTGGTACCGGGAATCAAACTCAGGACCTCACACTTCCTAGGCAGGTGCTGTGCTGCTGAGCTATATCTCTGGCCCCCTTCACTCTCATTTCTTGAGCATCTACTATAAGCTGAGTACCTATGCAAGATCCTTTGTGGGCAAGGGAAATACATAAATTAATAAGAAATAATTATATATGCTTTTTGTACTTAAACATCAATTTTATACAAAATGGCACCTCTCATCATGTGCTTGACCCAATTGTCCTGTTTGCCCTTTGCCTGCCTTGACAACCATTCTTGCAAGCATTCATCACAGTCACAATCCTATTTACCGGGACTATTGTACACCTACCCCATAGAGCACTTTAGCCCATGTCTGTCACTTCAATGCATTTTCTACACTCCATCATGATGTTCTTTCTAATACAAACCCAATCATGTCTTTTCAAGCTTAAAAGTCCCCCTAGTGACTGATAAGTTTTCAGAAAAGCATACACATTCCCTAGTCTAGCACACAGGAAGGCCCTGATCTGACCTTGCCTTACCAGGTACTAACAACATAAAATTAGTCTTGAGATCTGCAAGATAGCTTCCTGCCACGCCTCTGTGCTTTCCTGCTATGTCGCACACCTGTTTCTGTCTCCTATTACTTATAAAACCTTTAAAACTCAGAAATGTGTCTCCAAGAAGCCCCCTCTACCATGCCTTTGGAACCCAAACACATTTCCACTGTACTCACAGTAACTGTGCACACCCCTAACACAGCGTTACTCTCCCAGCATGATAACCTGACTTGTACCCTTATTTCTCTGGCTGAGACGCAAGCTGCTTGCAATAGCCTACGTTCAAATGTGTAATTTAGGTGACGAGCATTGTGCTTCGCACTGAGCAGTCACTAGATGTCCTGTCAGAAGAAGCAATTTGGACTGAAAATTTATCCCATAATTGCGAAGGGCAGTTAAAGCTAGGGAATCATAAAAGCTGATGCATCTTTTAACAGGTCTAATTGATGTAAGACACCTAAAAGTGTATCTATTCACTAACCATTTGCTATCAAGCCAAGACCTTTTCTTTGAGTTTAGATACACAGATTAATTTTTTTTTTACATAATTCACTGACTATAATGGTCAGTTTGGCTTTATTTAAAGTGGACCAAAAACATGAATATGCTTGCAAAATAATTGGAATAAATCTTTTCAGATATTAGTTGAAATAGTTTCAGTTACGCATATCACACTCATCTAATTGGACAACAAAAATTTTATTTTATTTTATTTTTGCGGCACCGGGGATTGAACTCACAGCCTCACACCTGCCAGATAGGCTCTTAAGTCACTGAGCCAAACTCCCAGTCCTACATTTTTGAGGCAGGGGCGCACTATGTAGCTCAGGCCGGCCTTGCGCTCGTGTTGTAGCCCAAGCTGGCCTCAAACTCACAACGCTCCGCCTACCTCAGCCTCCCGAGTGCTGGAATTAAAGGCATGCACCACCACACCCGGCAACAACATCTTTCCCTATTTTTTCCAAAGAATTTGATTTATATTTTTATAGGAAAAAAATGTCATTCTTTTCACACTGTTTTATCAATTTAAATACTGATTAAAACACAGTTAGACAAATAAATTGGTTATAAACAGATTTAGGATGTACATAATCAACTCCTATTTAGCTCACAACTAGGCAAAATAAGTAGTGAAGGCACACTAAAGAACAAGCTGCAAACCAGAATCGTTCACATGGTCAGGCTCATTGGTCAAAACCACAAACAGAAAGCATCAGTTGATCCAACAACAGGACTCAAAAGAAGTTGGTAGAAAGCTCACAGGATGAATGTTTACTGAAGGAACTGAAAGAAAACATGGAGAACTGATGGATTTCCTCCAATTTCCTATAACCACCACCGTTTGACAGGAGGTATACAGCACTGTGGTGACATTATCTATGTCTTAAAATTCATAAGTGACTTAGGGTTAGCTAATCTCCAACTCCATTGTGTACACAAGTCCCCGCCCACCTATATTCTTACACTACACATTCACACACACCCACAGTCTCCACTACTATTCCTCCAGCTGTGATTTACTGACTTTCAGTTGTCCCAAACATGCTTCTTCCTTGGCTTAGGATTTCTCTACCTTATTCATTCACCTTCAAAGCTTCTATTTCAGCACTGCTTGCTCTGCGACTGAGGAATCCTTTCTGATGAACACACACAATGCTCAGGACCATCAATGCAAGCTGCTCCATCAGAGGTGACAGCGGACTCTGGCTTCCTTTTGTCAGGCCTCAGTTATGCCTGTTGTCTCCCCCTAAGTATTAATAGTACCTCCCTTTCACTTTCAGAGTTTCTCTATTTTGATAATGAATCACATCACCTGTAGGCATTGTGTGTGACACAGACAAAGGAATGGCAATGGTCTATGCCTTTACTAAAAAAAAAAAAATTCTCAAATATTTATAATTATTAATGCTCCCCCATTTAATCCTCAAAACAATCACAGTTTAGACAAATTATACATGACACCCTGTGTATATACTCATGTCACAGAGCTCAACACACTATTCTGTAAACACTTTCTTCTCTATTTCCTTCACGAGACTATTTTTTGAAGACCAAGAGGCTTACGTTTTATGTTTTCTATTTGTTTTTTGTGGTACTGCAGATGGAACCCAGGGAGAATGATGCCACATTCTCAGCTCTTTTTATTTTGTTTTGAAACGGGTTCTCACTAAACGGCCCAGGCTGGCCTCAAGCTTGCAATGCTCCTGCCTCAGCCTCTGAAGTGGGCGGGAGTACAAACTGGCTTGTCTTACATACCTTAATAGCCATACAGCAGAGGACAAAGTTGAACACATTTTAAGCATATTAATTAATGTTTGTTGTCTGTTATCCATCAATTCAAAAAACAATCTTTCTCTAAATAGCTGTAGTATAGCAAGTCATTTATATATACCTTAATAACAGGTGATTTATCAGCTTTGACTCATGTTTACACAGTAGTTACAGAATGTTATAATCAAGGTAGGTATGATAGCACATGCCCATAATACCAGCACTCAGGAGGCTGAGGCAGAAGGACTGCCACAATTTTGAGACTGGCCTGGGCTACATAGTGAGTTTAAGGCCAGCATGGACTGTGTATTGAGACACTGTCTCAAAAAACACAAAAACAAACAAAAAAATTGTAATACTTTATAACACCCTCTTAAAAGGAGCTGAGCATAGAGAAGCACACCTGTAATCCCAGCACTCTAGGAGGCTAAGGCAAGAGGATTACAAATTCCAGCTCTGCCAGGTAACATAGCAATGCAGTGAGACCTTGTCTCAAAAAAAACAAAACAAAACAAAACAAAAAAAACACAGGGAGCAGGTAAGGAATGTAACTCAGTGCAATGTCCCTTGGGGGTTCAATCCCCAATACCTCCCTAGAAACATTTTTCTGGATACCAATTTTACAAATGAAAATACAGTAACTCCCATATTTCCATTACCTAAGAGATTATCAAGGGCCTTGAAAATACTATGGTTATTCTAAATCTACAGTGCGTTTTAAAGAATACTCGTTTTTAATGTAGCTTCAGAAACATAATCATTGTATATTTAAAGGCAAAAATACAGAAAACAGCCTAGCGATTTTCTTCCTTAAGGTGGTATTAAAGGTTAGTTCTGCCTGGGGAAAATTTGTTTGTACATAAACAAATGTGCATGAATAAGCAAAGGCATTTCATATTTGAATTAAAAAGCAACTGTCAGACATTTTCCAGATAATGTAATTTGTGGAGAAAACACACAGGCAACAAATATGATTCCAGGATCTTGGATTATTTGTTTCCATGCAGCTTATTACTAATTAGTTACAAATCACTGAAAAAATATGGAAAAGTGTTTTCTAGATCAACCAAAGTCATACTCGACAAGAGTCTGATTAGAAAATGAGACAACCAACAACCAAAATATTTATAAAATTATAACTTAGCTCTAGAATTAAAACCAAGCACATTTCTAAAACTAGTATTAAGAGAGTGGGAGGACAGATGCAACTCACAAAAGGAAATCCTCTCTCATCCCCCAAGAGAACAAAACAAACTCATTGTAGTAAACATGCTGAGACATAAAAGGTGGAGAAAGAAACTGAATAATAAGAAATAATCCAATTGTCCCCGTTAATTGTGAATTATTTTCATTGTAAGAACACAGATAGACTCACACACTCAAGTTGCCAAAGTTGGGACAAGTTACGGCAATTTCTAAGTAGTTCTACACTTTCATAAAACAGCCTCAATTTTTAAATTCCCTCACAACTAATTACAAGCTTGGGTGATCACTCAAAGCAGAAATAAAGTCAAGACAAAATGAGTGTCCTCGCCATTCTACTTCCACAGCCATATCTGAGACGACCATACTTTAATGACTGCTCCTTGTTACTCATGGGCTATCATTACCTTACAGGGCAATAGATGGGATTCCGTAAATGAAAAACAGCACAGCAGCCTCAGCCAACCAGACCAGTGGCCAGAAAAGATTGCAATCTGTAACTCAATCACTTAGCTTTCCTTCACAACAGCGAAGTTAAAGGATTCGGCCTGTAAATAAGTCACACAAGCATTTTATACACACAAACACACACACACACACACACAATCAGTATCTTCCCAACTTAGACCTTCAGAGAGAAAGAGGAAGGTGCATGGGTGTCAGACAATGAAGATTCTTAACACGACCCCATGGCTATTCTGTGATAGACCTGATGACACAACCACAAAACAAACCTCCTGCCCTATAAGTGGAAACAAACTTAAGACCATCTGAAATCAGCAAGATCTTGAGCACAACTCTTAATTACAAGCTGGTGATCATCCACTGCACCACAATTCCCCCAAGAGGAGCTCCTTCACCAAGCTTTCTAAGAATAAGGAGGATAGTGGATCTAGTAAGTCCCCTAAAATGTATGGGAGGAAATTAGTTTCCTGATTGAAACATCTTCAGAGGGTATAACCAAATATGAAAGCTGGACTGTGATGTTTAATTTCACATGTCAACGTGGCTGGGCTTGGTGCCCAGGAAATTGGTCAAACATTATTCTACATGTTTCTGTGTTTGTGATTTTTGATGGGTTCACTGGTTAGTGGTACTAGGGACTAAAGTCAGGGCAGCTCTACGGAGCACTGAATGAAATTCCCACCCCACCCCACTCCCCCTACCTTTATTTTTTGGGTGGTTTTTTTTTTGTTTGTTTGTTTTGTGTGTGTGTGTGTGTGTGTGTGTGTGTGTGTAACTTTCAGACAGGGTCTAAGTTGCCCAGGCTGGCCTTGGACTTGCAAATTTAGTAATGCACCTGGCTCAGCCTCCCCACTTCCTGGGATTACAAGCATGAGCCACCACACCTGACCACAAATGGCTTTCATACTTAGCTGCCAAGTTACCAGCCTGCCAACCCACCCTGCAGACTTTTGATTTACCAGCCTCCACAATTATGTGAGCTAGCGAATTCCTTAAAATAAATCCTTCCCTGTCATACGCACATCCTATTGGTTTTGTTTTCCAGAAGAACTCTGACTAATCCACTAGTTCAACATTAAACGTGAGATACGGAAAAAACACACCTTCTAAAACACTCAAGGTCAATATTCTCAGTTTATCCCCACCTTCCTCAAGCAAGAAGGGTAAATTCTGAAAGCAGTAATGGGTCAATTGCAGCCAATGGTTTCCTTTCTAGGTTAAGGACAAGAATCACATGAGGCAATGAGCCAACATCAGTAACTTCAAACTAAAAATCCTCTCATCTTCTCATCTGCAAAGGGGCCAATCTCCTGCGAGCTCTCAAAGTTCCCAGAGGCAGGCACTCAGAGAATTCAGTATTCAAAGGAGGATTCACCAATGTTAAAGTATCTCCAGTGGAAAAATTTAAGTCTCATGTCAAACTTAGTTGGGTGCATAATTAACTAAGATACCCCTACTTCAAATCTCTTATGAAAACAATTTATATAAACATCCAAAATCACAGGTAAAATTATTTTTTCTTGAAATTCTATTTTTTTCCAATGTAATACTTTATGGAGTTAAAATCTTAAATATTGTATCTGTTAATACTACCTCTTCCCCTTTACATAGCCCTTACAATTACCTACAGTTAACCTAAATATCACTAACAGAAACTCAACATTCAATGAAATACTAATAAAATACTAGCCATATTGTAGTAAGGTTTAATGATACCTAATGAAAAATCTTAATGCAATATCAGATTTTACAATAAGCAACTTAACTAGGATTATCAGAATTTATAAAATGCTAAAATTACTAAAAACTCTAAGAGTAAAGTTAGGAAGCTAGGCCTGGTGGTACTCCCCTGTAGTCCTAGTACCCAGGCAGCTGAAACAGGAGGATCTCGTAAATTCAAAATAAGACTGAGCTACATAGTGAGTTCAAGGCCAGACTGAACTACATAGTGAGACACTGTCTCAAAAAACTGAAAATAGATTAGCATTATCAGCTGATTTAATTAGAACAAAAGTAGTATCTAAACTTCTAAGTTCATAACTGTGCTACCCAACAAAAATACGTTTCTCATCATTTATATACTACTACATTATCTACCAAAGCTCTTCAAAGGTGGGAAAATTATCCAATGTGTGAGAGGAACTGACCCTTTGACTGTAACTAAAAATATTATACACTACTATATGTCTAAGCATACATCAATGACTGTCTTTCAGCTAATACTTCTGTTAAGAGGAATAACAGGAAACTACACAGTGGCTGGTGTTTTGGAACAGGAAACATATTCAAAAGGACTCTCTGGAGACCTAGAACTAAAAATCCTGTTTCCAGCGGAGTATGTACAAGTTTTTTCACAGGATTATATGTAAGCAAGATACTGTATTTGACATCTCTCAACTTCACATGAAGCCTCCTGAGGTCCAGTAATCTAACAAATGAAAAAGACACGATGCCAAGTGTGGGGGCACACGCCTGTAATCCCAGCCCTCAGGAGGCTGAGGTAGGAGGATCACTGTGAGTTCAAGACCAATGTGGGCTACATAGGGAGTTCCAGCTAAGACATTAGTCTTTATATTTTGTTAAAGCAACAGAAAATGGACTAAGATAATTTTCAGCCTTCACTTCTGCTTTTCCTGCTGTCATGGATTTACACTGCTAGTCCATTCTTTACGTTTTATAAAAGTTGTTTACATATCTGTTTTAGGACTTAGTGCTTAATCCTTAAAATTAAAGATTAAAATTTCTAACAGAGAGAGAGATCTTTTTTTAACAAAGCAATTTTGCATATCCATTTTATCTGAAACAAATATTGAGTAAAAGAACTCATCAATATAGTACTGATTAAAAAGTGACCTACTTTTTGGTCAATGGTAAAGTGCTTCTTAACAATAAACTGGATCTTAAAAGCAAATCAATAAACTGACCACTTCTCCTCTACTGAGGTCCTTTACAGTAGAAGGAGAGTTCTTTAAATATCTGTAAAAAAGACCTCTGGCTTTGAGTACTAATTAAAATTCTTAAATTCAAGATTAGACAAATGTCCTGATACGAAGATACTTTCAATGAAGCTCTACTGACATGACTTTTGAGAGAGGAGAAGTAAAACAAAACCAAAAAAATGTTTCAAGGAGAAATCTGATACCAATAAAAAGAAAAAAGTCTCCCTCCCTGAACAGTAACAGACTCAAAGCACAGTCACTCAGCATCTCTTGGTTTCCCAGGACTGTGCAGGTGTGAAATCATTAGAGGACAAACACCCAGGTACTCTGGGATTCTCTCCTCTGGTCACTGCTGGAAAGAAACTTCCAGGACCATGACTGGGCTTACCTTTCTGACCCTTGCCAACTATTCTGTTAGCCCACTACTTCAACTGGTAGAAAATAATTTGGAAGATTCAGTTTCCCCAGAACTAAATTCACGTCATCTGACTTTAAAATGAAGGAAAGACAGTATTAGCAGTTGCATTTAAAACCACTTACTTACTTTATTTATTTTTCTTATTTTGTAGTGGTGATTTGTTTTGGGACAAGGTCTCCCTAAATAGCCCAGGGTGGGCTTGAACTTGGGATCCTTCTGCCTCAGCCTCCCAGACTGCTGCAATTACAGGTGTGCACCACAACACCTGGCTTCATTTAAAATCACTTGTCACTCAAAAATACATGGAGAGTATCTTCGGCTCTATAAACACTTCTGAAAGCCCACAGAAATACAGTAGATTAAGCAAAGAACAAAACTTTTCTCCTCCTAGAATATAAAATTTCCATGTGTCTTTATACTCTGGCTATTTCATTGTCTTCTTTGTAAGGATAGGTGCATGAGAAAAAGACAACAATTTAGACTGAAAATTTAGAAATTGTGCAAAAAATATCAATATTTCAATCGTGTTGAACTATCTTATAAAGCTATTTTGAGAACAAAAAAGAGTGAAGCAATTAATATGTCAGCAACTATATTACAAACCATTCTTTATTCTTAGCTTCCTTGAAAGAATGTTTTAATATATAGTTCAAATCAGTCTTTCACAAGTCAAGCTGCATGAAAAATCTACTCTGCAAAAATGTACTCTTAGATTTGATATTTTAACCACTTTAAGTTTTTAACAGTTTTTCCACTATAAACAACATTCTCAAGAGCAATATAAATTTGTTTTAATATTTCAATAAAAGATGTCCAGAATTTTTTCTTTGAAACAACAACACAAATATTTATGATTATGGCACAATACCAATAAGTTTAAGATCGGCAAATTACAAAACACTAAGCTGAGAAAGGATTTTAGAGATAAACCGTAAGATAGCTCAATTACAAGAAAACCAAGGCCTCAAGAGACTGATTTGTCCAAGTTCACAGAATATCAAGTTAACTCTCAGTGCTACGTTTATTGTTACCAGGTAATAACATTTAATAGTAGACAATATTCTTCTGTAGACAACATACAATAATTAAAATACCTGCATAAAATCACTCCTCTTATAGATGGTTATAGCAAATAAGGAGTATGAAACTTACATTTGGTGTAATGAAGGATAAGAAAAATTTCTTAAAGATTTCTTTGCCCATAAACCATTACCAATTAACAAAAAAGGAATACTGAAAGCAACATAAGGATAGCAGGGTCGCTAGACTGGATCTGAAGAAGCCCCAAGGAGAGATGGAGGCTTCAACTAATTCCACCTACAGGGTGGGTTGCAGGTCGCAGAAAAGAACTGCAGGATGCCAGAGAGAACTGCGGTGACAGGCACAGACAGCTTTACTGGTCGCAAAGACCCAGGCACCCAGAGGAGAGCGCGGCACCTCCAGGCAGAGGCGCACTGTAGTCTTTGGCTGAGTATGCTGAAATGTTTTGAGAGTAGAGATCTGTGGAACTTGTGAATCTCTAGTAAAGGGGCTCAATTTACAGGTCAAGACGAGTCCATTTATAGGTAAACAGCCTATTTCATAGGAGACAAGCACTGGCCACGCTATTGGCTACGTATTTTAAAATCTAGGGATTTAGGAGTACACTGGAAGGAAAAAACATCTTTTCCTTTTAAGTACGAATTTTTAAATTATGGTTTCCCCTGTTTCCTATCTTTATTTCTTCAATCTCAGTAGGATAGAAATAAACATCAGATTATCAGAAAAGGACAGGGTTTTTTTCCTTCTGAAAAGGCCTAAGGTAAAGATGAGTATCAGTCTGAGCGTAATTTGGGCCTTTAAAGAAACACGGTGCAGAACTGAACACTCAGGCTTCTTCAACAGCTCTGAGTGGGTACAGCAGGAGCCACGGCTCCTCCAATCACCCTCTGACACATACACCTGTTCTTCCCGGCTTACAAATCCCCTCCTCCCTTCTTGGGTCCTGCCGTCTCTTCAGCTTCAGAACTTCACTGTCTATACAAAGTTGCATAAAAAGGCGAAGGACATTTGTTTCTTTTATTGTTATCAGTTAGTACCACTTAATTCAACTTCCACTTAATTGTTTAGAGCCCACCTCATCATCTGGAAAACTCTTTTGTCCTTGCTCTCTAGACCTTCTGGTAGTCTGCTATCCTAATGTTATTTCAATTTAATATATTACAAACCATACTGATTGTGTCTCCTGTATTCCTTTCAAAAGGCTTTTCATTTCCATGAAATGTCCGGAGGAGGCAAATCCACAGAGACAAGAAGTACATTATAGTTCACCAGAGGATGCAAGAAGAAGAATTGGGAATGACTACTAACAAGCCCAGGGTTTCTTTCTGGGGTGATGAAATGTTCTAGAATGAGGTAATGGTAACAGTTGCATAACACTATGAATATACTAAAAACCACTGAACTGTGCACTTTAAAATGTGATTTTTTTATGTTATCTGAATGTTACCTCAATAAAAAATGCAAATTAAAATTAAAGTACCCAGACACCCCAGCATTCCCTTCTAACTTTCTTTTTATCTTCCAAAGTAATAAACACCCATATGTGGAATTATTCAAGCAGAAGCTCAAAGATCATCTGTCGGCGTTATGCTGTTGAAGGGCTTCCTAAAGTGACTGGGAAATTACATTAGATTACCTTTAAGTATTTTTCATGTCTAAATTTCTATGTCACAGAAGTGAAGAGATTAGAGCCCAAGGAAATTTTAAAAGTGACCAGGAAAAAAACCAAAGCATAACTTAAAAATTTCCTTACCTTTCAAAATTAAAACTATAGAACACAATGCAGCAGAAGAACAAAAATAAAACAGGTTCAAAATAGAAAAGCATAGAAAAACAAGGACAATACAAATTAGCAGCACAAAAACAAATTATTTTTAGAGTTTAATATGGCAATATTTGTTTTGCTTATGTAAAATTTAATTTATCCGACATTCACCTGTATTCTCAAGAAATTTCTAAACCATTTTTTCTTCCTCAGTGGTAATGAAGATATTAGAAAAAAATCTAATGCAAATAAGATTTAAATCAAATTACACTGGATGAACATGTAATTGGGCTAACAAGGTAAATAATGTAGAAGCATAGTAGTTATTTTCCCCAAAACTTGGAGCCTTATTTTTAAAGCCCACAAACCCAACAATTAATATTTGTGAGGAAGTTTAGAATAAAGACAAAATATTTACAATGTGATAGAGGAAACTTCAAGTCTTTCGACTATGAAAACAAATATTTGCAGTAATTTTCTATAGAAAAGAATTCATTTTTAAACCAAATGATGACTGTTAAGTTAAAAAAAAGAATACAGTATATGCACTTCAATTTTCAGAGAGGGACTTAATATATATTCATTATTTGATTTTACATAGTACATTAAAATGCTTGACATATTTCATTTACCTCATTTCAAAACATAAGTTATGAAATATCAAAATTTAAAAAGAAACCCAATTGAAATGTTAAATCATTAAAGTTATACAAATAAAAGTAAACTAAATAAGACAGAAATTCTTCCATTCCCTCTAAAAGTTTATTGATTTAGATGTCCAAAGAAATGAAAAAATCAGAACTGAGTTGATTGAGAACCTCATTTTTTTTATAAATAAAAGCCACACATGTGCCAATGATGTGATTTCTTTTTCCTTGCACCCAGAATTAAATCCAAGGTCTTGCACAAACTACATAAGTTCTTTACAGCTGAGCTACAAGCTCTTTATTTTACTGAGACAGGGTCTAAATTGCCCAGGCTGGCCTGGAACTTGCAATCCTCTGCATCAGCCTCCCAAGTAGCTGGGATTACAGGCATGCCTGATCACTCTCTCGGCTGGAGCATCACTATTTAACGACCCAAACACCCAAGAAATCCAGGGATCATTATCCACTTTGGTATCTGGAAACAGCGCTGCAGGCACTTTATGCAATTACAAATTATTTCATCCTCAAGGAAAATAATCCTAAGCAACCTGCTACAGCAGTCCCATCTGAAAAACAGATTTATTTAACATCCTGTGGCCAACCCCTTTCAGAAGCCAGTCCAAAAGAAAAGTCTACCCACTAGCAAAGTCAGTACAACTTAAGAATTTGTTAGAAATGCGCAATCTCAGGTCCCACTCCAGACCCGCCATTACATTAGATTGTCATATTACTTCATGATATTAAATTATGTTACAGAGGTTACAAAAAGAAGTAGGGGCTGAGGATGTGGCTCAGTGATAAAGCTGCTGCCTAGTGAGTGCAAGGCCCTAGGTTTAATCACCAGCAGGAAAGGTAGGGAAGGAGGGAAGCAGGGAGGGAAAGGAAACGAAAAAGGAGGAGAGGAGAAGCCAGAGGAGGGGAAGAGAGGAGACTCATAAGGAGTGATCATCAAAAACTGTAAATAAGCTAACAGCCGATGAGAGAAACCACACTCAGACTTGGTTAGATACAGATAATAAGAATGCAAGCTGGTGCTATGAAGGCAGAACTCAGAAAATGTCCTAAAACTGTGTGAGACAGTAATCTACAATATGACATTTACAAAAAAGAATAAACAGAAAACACAGTTGAATGAAAGAGGCTGACTAATAGAAAAGGATAAAAAGACCAAGTCCTTAGGACGCCAAATCTGCATGGACACCGTATCTTCATCTCAAGTCAGTAAGGACACTCAGTATGCTCCTGCTCTGCTGCACTCACAAGAGCAAATAAAAACCAAAGCTCATGGGCAGATGAACTGCAAAGGTACAGTCAGCTGCACTTAGATGCACGTGCCTCGTGACTTTCTAGCAGAGCAAGTGTGTCTCACTGACACAGGATTCGCCAAATACCCACTCTGGTCCTCATAACTCCGCCACCACCAGCTAGGAAGGCAGGTATGAAAGAGAGATGATCAGCTGAACGTGGTGTGCTCAAGAGGCAAGGAGTTCAGCCCTTCCAATCTGCTTTGCACCTAAGTGTGTTAATTGACTCCATGGCTTTACTCTCAGATTTAATATATAACGAGATTCAAGCATTTTAATTTGGTTGCTGAATGCCTCTATCCTCTGAGATAGTTTGCCTAATACTGTATTTAGGGGATAACCATTGCATTGAGGTACTTTCCCACAGAACACCTACTGAAACAAAATCTGCATTTTAACAAGAATCCCAAAGTGATTCATATGCATATTAAAGTTAACACACACTGACAAAATTGTTAGAAAGAGAAGCCTCCACAAAGACAAAAGGTTAGATCTCAGAAGAATCATGCTCTGCACACCGTCCTGAACAAAAAGGCTTCATGTAACCCAGACTGTGCCTCAGAGCCCCACAAAGCGGGTGAGAATACAGATTCATTTCCATCAACGACCATGGAAGGTTCAAAGCCTCCCCTGAACAGCAGCCCAGTAAACCGCCAGCCCAGCACACACACACAGCTACTCCAAAGACTCAACACCAGTCTGGGAAATTTAATGAGACCCTCTCAAAATAAAGAATTAAAAAGGTTGGGGATATAGCTCAGTAGTAAGTGCCCCTGGGTTCCACCCCAAGAACAGAAAAAACTAAAAGCTCCATATAGTTTGACAACACAATCAAAGTATAGCACACCATACTGCAACATTAATTCTGCAATCTCCTACTCGCTGAGAGCTACAAAAATCTCTTTCTTTTTTTTTAATAATGCTCTTTAAAGAATACCAATTCAAAGGATATCAGGCTACCAGTGACAGAGAAAAGGGTATGATTTCCTTAATGAGGTTGCAGTGACGTCACAAAGGTCATCCAAGAGCAGAGTTGAGCAGAAGGGCCCCAGAAGCCTTGTTAACTCCAGGCCACACACCCCACCTACCAGCAGCTCAGGACAGGGCAGCACTAGTCGCGCACAAGATATTTCCAGCGTTCCTAACTCATCCATGCCAGGGATTACTGAATGTTCCAAACTAATAGAAAAATAATGACAGAGGTCACGCTTTGCACCCTTGATCTAAAACACATTTACTTGAACTCATCCGCTTCATCTTGAGAAATTCCTAAGAATGAAAAGTGTAATTACACATTTCCGACCCACATTGCTCGTAACATTCTCCTATCCCATACCTCAAGGGTAAATTTTATATTTGCTATTATCAATCCCATTCTAATAGCCTATGGCCCTATGAACCATATAACCTACCCAATAAGAAACAATGGTGCCCATGACCGATGGGAAGGTCACCCTACTGCAGGCTATAAAATCTGACCATTTCTAAGTTACTAACAAGTATAAGGAACATGTTATTTTGTTGTTTTTCCAGGTCCAGATTTAAGACATATTAGAGTAATATATTCAAAACATCTACAAAAAACCGAAATAGAGACTGAGGACAATATTACACATGCAAATATCATGAACGAGATCTAAAATGAAAACAAGTCATAGAGAATATTTCACCTAGTAAAGAATAAAGAGATCACAGAAAGAATATGAAAGCTTCAAAAATCATATCTTTAAAAAATGTTTCTCAAAGAGGTTGGAGATCATAACCTCCCATTCTATAAGTAAAGCTTTATGAAAAGAATAAAGTAACACACACACAGGGAATACATGAATATCCTCTGTTCCAAATAATATATCAAATACCTTTCATTTCGTGCATTTAACATAGCCAAATATAATTAAAGGACTCTCAGGACAGTAACTATTTTGGTTCAGTTTTATACGAATTTTAAATTGTGCTTTTAAGAATTACAAAGTCACAGAGGAAAGAAGTAACTTTATAGATTCTTGTATCTTCCGTAGCTAGCGGCATCAAAGAACACTTACGATAAGTCTTTCCCAAATATTTGAATCAAATATTTGAATTAAGACTTCACCATCTGCTGAGGCAAAAAAAAAAAAAAAAAAAAAAAAAAAAAAAAAAAAAAAAAAAAAAAAAAAAAAAAAAAAAAAAAAAAAAAAAAAAAAAAAAAAAAAAAAAAAAAAAAAAAAATTGAAAATAACCAAAACAGCACCACAACCAATAGAAAGCAGCTCTCGAATTTTCCATAGTGAATCAATCCAAATGCGTATTAAACAATGGAAACAAGAAAGGGTAATTGTCCTATTCATTACAAAAAGGCTAATAATGACCGTTCTGTTTGCAAACTTAATCCACTCCAACCAGTCCTGCTTAACTGCCCGATAAAACACATCGCCGTGTGTTTGTTTCACAAATCATACACTTGACCTAAGTTTAAGAAAATGTGTTAAATTTAAACATACATAATTTATTTTCATTCTTTGCAGTATAAAATCCAGCTTATTTATTGTGTAAGAGGCAAAATAGCTACTGTTACAAGCAAGAGTAATTAATAAAAAAAACACTTGAATTGAAAAATATCATATCCAAAAAGCTAGACTGTTCACATGCAAACATCAAACCTATGCCTGCCTAGTATGCAGCCCGTGATTTGAATACAGCTCAGTGTCCCACTGGGTTGAGTGGCTAATGTGCTACTTGATAAATTTTTATAAACTGCTGTCCCCCTATTAAAAAGTCAGTCACCAGGATTAACAAACTCCTCTGAAGAGTTCATTTCAGTTTTTCGTGCTTTGCTCAATGTAAAACAATTTAATCATACTGCTTTCCTCCCAAGGGATAGGAAGAAGATGTTCACAGCGGGGCTGCATGGTGAAGTCTGGCAGCTCATTAGACAGGTCTGAGGAAAGGGCACCTTTGAAGACTCCCACAAGTGGCAGAATGGGACAGCACAAGAGACAGAATCAAAGGACAGCGGTAGAGACTAAAAGAAAACTTAGCTTACTTTCAAACCAGACTCCCGTTCTCTGGTTTAAACACAGTTTAAATTGACATGGCCCATTCATAGCTACACTAACAAAATGAAAATCTGCCCACGAACACCAAGTAAATAATTTCGCAGATTATTTCACTTTAAAATATGATTTCATAATTAAAATGTCAGACTTCTCTGTGGCTGTTTCCAAGTAAATCATTTATCTCACAGCTTTATATGCATGAGAGAAATAACAATGGGCTCTAGATTTTGAGGAGATACAACATCAATTTCCAAATCTGTCATACATACACACATTAAACAAGCTAGAAGCCCCTAGAAAGCAGTGTCAAAGTACACGGTTGCCACCATAGCCCTGTGGCTTCCCAAGGAGAGTACGCCCTGAGCACTGAGCTGGTGGGCCAGTACACTTTGCAAAAGCACTCCAGGGGATTCTGCTACTCAACCAACCACCTCCTGCCCCAATGCCATTATCCCTAATAATGTGCCACCACCCGCTGCTGGCACACTTTGTGCTATTCTTCTATACCAAATGTTAGCTAAGCGAAGTCATCAGAACAGAGCATCTGAATTCAACTGGCATTTATCCAGTTTTTAAGAGGTAAAATAAATCCATGAATGGCAAATCAATTTTACTTCCTTTCACAAGATCTCATTTTAAAGCTACATAACAAATTCTGAATTCAAAGCTGTTTACAGTCAGAGCTGTTTCAATCACAGTATTTAAGTCAGCTAATATATTTCCATAAATCAAATTTTCACTCCTGAGTAGCAGTCAAGAAAAGAAGTTCCACCAACATTCCTCACGATCCACTTACACTTAAGTAAGGAATAACTCAGATTTTTTTTAAGCAAGTAAATAAAGACGATTATTTCAAGGTTACCATAATCTGCCTGATCTATCTTATACCTCAGATCTTACAGTTTATAGATTCAGAAAGTTTGCACATGTAATGTTAGGCAATACTTGTTATAGTTTTATTTTAAACAAACACTCGGGGCTCATTTTTTTCATATTCCAGTCCAATGGAATGCATTTCACAATCTCCAAACTTCCTCAGCTTTCACAATGCTCACTTTGGGTTTATATCACTGTAAAACACATTAGGAAATGTGATTGATACCTCTCAAACTCCAAGCTTTTAAAACCACCTGACAACAGATATACATCAGCAATCTTAACTTCCTTACGAAAACTTCTGGTAGCTGTCAACCCTCTTCAACACACAGTTAGGCTCCAAAACTAAAACAAACTTAGGAGAACAATTTAAGAAAGCATACTCACCTTAATTGGAGCACTACTAAACTTAATTTTCCTATTTGCTGGGATTTCATCTTCTTCTGGCAATCCAACAATCTCTGAGTATTCCATATCGGGCTGATAGTAGTTGTTCTCATCACTATCTTCCTCCTCATCCTGCTCAGTGCCTGTCTCTCCCCAGTCTGAATTATACCTGGATCTTACCCTATACACGTTATAGTCACTATGCATGTACACATGGGAGCTCTCAAAACTACCAAAGTCTTCAGCTACTTCTCTTCCATAGCTGGCTGCCGAAGCATCATCCGGAGAGGTGAGACCACCAGTTGCAGTTTCTTTCCTCTGTTGTTTTACTGCCTCACTCTCAACCAAATTAGCTCCAGCAACTCCTGAAGATTCACTTTGTGGTGAAAGGATGGCAGACCTTGGCATTGCTTTACTGTCAGCACAAGGTTCCTCGGGAATGTCTTTGTCAGTTCTGTTCAGGGTCTCTTCGTTAGACGTGGAGTCCTCAGCTTCCTTGCTCTGCTGTGTCTCTTCATTTGGCAATGATGCTAGAGAGGTACTCTTAGGAGTCCCTTCTGCTCCTGGAGTTGTCTTACTCTTCTCAGCTTCCTCAGCATCAACTTCTTGTTTGTTTGAAGAAGACCAAGAATCGGAATCCTTAAGGTGGCAAAAGGTATCCAGATTTGTAACAGTAACAGATGGCAAATTCAGGGGATAATGCCCAGTCACGGAGTACTCACTGCTCTCTGCCTTCTCCGAAACGATGGCACTGGGGGACTCGGTGTTCTCAAATACTGCACTCAGTTGACTCACAGTTGGGGAGACAGCATCAGTGCGAGAGCTAAGGCTGTCCAAGGAATCTGTACTGCCTCGATTGGATTTGGACCCGCCCCACTCGTCCTGTGGTTCGCTCCCTCCGCTCTTCTCTTTCTTTGGTGAATATCGGTGGTTTTGTCCTGACTCATGCACACTTCTCTCAAACATCTTTCGAGTCTCTGTGAACTTGGAATAGGAGGGGCCATCATACATTGTGTCAAATCTACTGATTCGTTCAGAGACAGAGGACTCCAGCTTAACCACAGAGCCATCTGTTTTCTCCAGAAATTCTTTAGGTTTCATCCTTCTCTGAGGGGAGGAAGATCTACCTTTCCCCCTGGTTTTGGCAATGACTGCAGCATTCTCGTTGGGTTCCATACCCATCTGCATAAACAGATTTTTAATTCTGTTGACATTGGAGCCATATTTCCTGCCCCTGCTTTGCTGGGAGCCCTCACCTTCTTTTGCTTTTTGTTCCCCATCTGACTTGGGTTTGTCAAAAGTACTTTTCAGGGCCTGGAACTCAGTTCTATATGCATTCCTGTGGGGAGAGGCACTTCTCAGAGTGCTCCGCTCACCTGAAGACTCAGCTTTCAACATGGTTACTTCAAGAGTGAAGCATCAATGTTCATAATGCTCAGGAAACAAATAGGCAAAAATGAAAACACCTCTCTTCGCTAATCACCAGTATCTGGTCACCAGAAGGCCCTCTCAAATGGCATACTCTGTCAGTGATTTGCCCAACAGGTGTGTGAGGAAATTATTCACAGTCAAGAGTTACACAAAGTGGCCTTTTCAGAGCAAGACTAGAGGTTCATCTGCAACAGAAAAGAACAAAGTTCTGAATTCATACACTTACTTTATTTTACTCAACTAATACATACTTTATTTTCCAAGTGGGTTAGCCACAGGGCAAAAAGAAGAAATTACTTATTGAAATGAGAGGTCAAAAGTGACAAAGTTAAAAGTTATCACTTTCCTTGGTCTGAGAACAAAAAATGTCTCAAACACAATTTGGAGATCCCTATCAACGCCCCCACCACCACCACCACGCACACACATACACACAAAGTATATTTGAAATCAATACATTAGTCCCAGTTTTCATTGCTTTTGTGAATGACCTTAGACAAAACCAGTCATTAATGTATCTTAAAGAAATCATCATAATGTCCACAAAATCCATTTCATTTTTGGATTCTCCATCATCAGGTAAAACTCATTCTAAGTACAACTGGAAGTTTGGAACCTATAAACTCCTAACCATGCCTAATGAGGCTCATTTCACTCTTTCTGGTTCAATATTCTCATCTACAGCAACCCCCAAAGCAATACCAGTGCACCCTCAGAGCAAAACAAGCAGGAAAAAGTTTCTGAATGCCAGTAAGTTTCACCCTAAATTCAGTTAGAACCAATATTTGGAGGATTCCTAACAGTGGATTATTAATTATGAAGTGGGATGTAGACTATGATGGGAACAAATGCATGAGAAAGTGACAATCAGAAAGCAACTCTACCCTGACACTTCTTTTCACAGCCTTGATTTGTTTATTCCTTCTTGCCTCTAACTTACTACAGGCTTAAAAAGCAAGGCAGCACATGCTGGCTGCTCCATAGCCCACAGCTGGATTTTGTATCAATCAGCCAGCAGTCAAATACTTCCAGATCTGCTCAACAGCAGACAATACAGTCCTAAAGATTTTTCTTTTTGTTTTTATTTTGTTTCTGTTTTATTATGAGCCGGAACCACACCACCCTCACGCACCCTCAGCTGAGGAAGCATACACTTTCCCTTCAATCGCCTCCAAACTCGTTTCCTGGCCCAGCACGCATGCATGGCCCATGCAGACAAACGAGAAAGGAAGGCTTCAGAGTGTGGTGCCTGATTTTCTGTTTTGTTTTGTTATTTTTTTTTCTTTTTTCTTTTTGGTAAAGCATCAACACTCTCCTCTTCCTCTGACCTTTTCCAAGCTGTCCGCACCCTCCCCTCTCCCGGCTCGCACACCCCGTCCCTCCCCCGCCAGCGGAGACCGAGAGCGGCGGGGGCGCTGGGGCCGCCTGGGATTCGAATCCTGCCCTCACAAAAGACAAACATAAATAACACCAACTTGAGAGGCAGCCGGTTCGCGAGCCGCGTTCGGGAGCAGTGCCTCGGCCCCGGGGCAGGGCTGGGCGAGCAGGTGACGCCAGGCGCTAGGAAGGAGGTCGCAGTCTAGCTTTGTGCCAGGAGCACCTGAAGTCCTAACACAGGGGCTGCGGCTCCCGGTGTGGCACGGGGAGAGACAGCTCCCCGGCCACATTTAAAAAGGGGGGAAAAAAAGAAAGCAAAGAAAATGAGAGGGTGATGATAACAAATCCCTTTGTTTTTCCTCCCAGTGTGCCGGGAAACAATAGCTCGCACCGCTCCTGCCTCCGCTCCTCAACCCCGCGCCCCAGCCCGCCCCCGCCGCAGCCTGCCCTCAGCCTCCGCGCCTGCGGTATTTTTCCTGCTCCGCGCCGCCGCCCGCTCTGCGCCCCGCGCGGCCTCCCCCTTACCGAGCGGCGGCGGCGGGAGCGGCGGCGGTGACAGCGCCTCGGGCGGGCAGGAGGCTCGGGCCGCGGCCCCCTGCGCGCGCCCCTCCCGGCGCCCGGGCTCCGCGGGCGCCCCTGCTCCTCGCCGCGCCCCCTCCTCTTCCCGGCGCCCCCTCTTCGCCGCGCCGCGCCCCCCGCCCGCGCAGCCCGGCTCCTCACGGCGCGGCCGCGTCCCCGTCAGCGTCCCCGTCCCCGTCCCCGGGCGCCTCGGCCCCCACGCGCGTGCTGCCTGCGGCGCGGCCCCTCGCCATGGGGACGGTGGGCGGCGGGGCCCCGGGCGCTCGCTCGCTCGCTCGCTCGCTGGCTCGCACCCTCGGGCGCCGGCCGGGCGGGGAGGCGGCTGGGCCCACGTGCGCCCCCCACGCGCGCGCGCGGCCGCGGGCCGGCGGGACCCAGCGAGGAAGGGAGGCCAGGCCGCGGGTCGAGGAAGGCCGGGGTAACAGGTGCCTCACCTCGGCGGAAGGGATTAACTCTAGGGCGGCGGAGCGAGGGAGCCCAGCAGCGAAATCCCGGGAGAGGGAGAGGGAGAGGGAGCCTCTGGCGGCCGACGGAGGGCGAAAAGCACCGGCCCGAGGCGAGGCCGCCCCACCCCCTCGGCCGTGGGCGAGGGGCCTGGGGCCCAGGGCGAGGCCTGCGCTCCCGGCCCGGCCTGAGTCGGCCAAGTCGGTTCCGCAGCCAGGCTCAGGCCGCGGGCTGCGGGGGCCTCCACGTGGTCTGCACCGAACTCCCTGACCCCAGGCGCCCCAATCCCGGGCCACTGCCCCGTCCTGGAAGGCCAAGCCCGGGCCTCCTCCAGCGCGGCCTCCACCTGAGCCGCTGCGCTGGTCCCTGACAGCCGCCCTGACCCGAGAGCCCTCTGCTGAAGGAGGGCGGACGAGGGGGCCTCCTCACTTGCTTGTCGCCCATCCAGCCCGGCCCTTACACTCTTCGCAAGGGTAGTGCCCCCTCCCTGACCCCCAGAATCCTGGAAGTACACAGCCTTCCCGCACAAGTAGAATAGATCCTGACTGTCAGTCTGAACCTTCAAACCAATCCCTCTAGAAAGCCTTTGGAGCTGAAACTCTCCATTGCTCAAAAAGGTAAAAACAGGACTCCAAAAATGTAGAATGAATTCGGGTCAAGAAACAAAACAAAACAAAACAAAACAAAACAAAACCCCAAACATACTGTTTGACTCAATGATAGTGAACATGGGTCAAAAGTAATTTGACCCAATAATCAGGGAGGGAACCAGCCTGATACTGCAATCTCTTCAAATGTGAACAATTTACAGATGCTAGCACTCAAGAAAGAAGTAAAACTGAAAAGTAATGTTTACAATTACAGTCGCGCCCCCCCACCCTTATCTTCATGGAATATGTTTGTGCATCCCCTGTCCAGTGCTGGAAATCAGAGATATTGAACCCTATCTGTACTATTTTTTCCTAAATATTCCTATGACAAACCTTAGTTTATAAATTAAGTGTAGAAAGAGGTTAGTAATAATCAAATGGGCAATTGTAACTATAGGATAGTAAAACCTTCAAATTATGGGTGATTTCTATAATTTTTCATTTAATATTTTCAGATCTGGATAGAAAGTTGGTCAGAGTAACTGAAACCAGATAAATCCAAACAGCAGATGGGGTGGGTGGTATGGTAACTGTGGGAACCAGTATCTCTAACAAATGTGTATTTCTCTTGATAAGAATTATTTATTTCACCATAAATTTCTGCGGTTTACAAAGCAGTGAAATCACCTAATGAAGCGCCATCAAAGGTGTGGATTAAATCTCCAGAGTCCTGGAGATAACATGTAAGCCTTTGCCCATAATTTTTCACATTTTTCCCAACAGAACATCATTACTCATGGTTTACAGATGGAAAAACTGAGGATTAGGCTTTGTGACTTACCCACAGCTTCATTAGATACAGAATGACTATGGCTAGGTCAGAGCCCAGCCTGTACACAGAATCTTCAGTACTCTAGGAGCAAAATCTTTCCATTTCAAGGGAGCTTTGTAGCTAGCTGCTTCATTGTGTGGATCTTTTATTTTGAACAGGAAGAATCTTGTCTTCAAGTATCACCATATTCTCAGTCCCTTCCCAAGAAATTGGCCTTCTCTGTCTGCAAAGTAGATGTCGCTTCTATAAGTATAAACAGATGTAGCAGGCAACGTGAGGGGGCTGTAGTTCCAGTCTCTACTTTTGGAAAGAACATTTGTGCTATCTGGGGTAACCTAGTGGAAAAGTTCCTGTCATTTATTTGCAATATGGAAACCAGGCTTTTTAGGAGAATAACCTAAATACATGCAGAATCTAATCCCTGAATTCTGTCTATAGAAGAGGGGGAAGAGTTGGCAATAAAATCAGTCTTACACCTCTTTGCAAAAAGATGATTCATGCAGAAAAGCAGCCTGAAGAATTTGGTTGATTTGAGTTTTATTTTTTGAAAATGTGAAACTTCTGGAAAATTTCATGCTGAAGGGATGACAGGGTTTTTTAAAACATAATGTTGATAATTTAAGATTGTCAGCCAGGCATGGTGACACATGCCTATAATCCCATCTACTGGAAAGGGAATGGCAGAAATTTGAAGCCAACCTGGACAATTTAGCAAGACAACATCTCGAAATAAGCCCTGGGGGTGAAGGTCAGTGATTGAGTGCTTGCCTAGCCTGTGCAAGGCCTTGGATGCAATCCTCAGCACCATTGAGTAAATAAATAAATAAAATTCTTAGATCGTCCATAATAGGCCATTTACTTCTAACATTTCCAAGAATGTTGGAAGGGTCTACTAGACCAGTACTAATCCAGTACATATGGTTATTTAATTAAAACAATTTGAAATTTAGTTCCTTAGCCAAACTAGCCACATTTGGAATATCTGCAAGTGGCTATCCTATTGGACATTATAGATATAAAACATTTCTGTCCCATAAATTTCTACTGGAAAGTGCTGTTTTAGGTACAGTTGGTACTTCTATAGAAAAAGAGAGGTATATTTATTTTATAAGGTTTAATTTAGTTCATTAGACCTGTGATATATTCAGAGTTATAGGGCATCAGTTTTACTTGTTGTGATAGGAAAGGAAGGGACAGTGATTGTGTTCAACTGTAAAAGGCAAATGGCTGTATTGACAACCAAAGTATTCCAAAATACGTTCGATGAGGATGAGGGGTTTGCAGTTTTCATACATGATTTCTCAACCTTTTAAAAATCATGTAGACTATGTGGACTGTTTTCACTCTCTGTGCAACCAATAGATCACTGAGAACTGACCGCAAGATTAGTATGTTTTTTAAAGAAGCACAAAATGTATCCTACATTGTTTCAGGAATTTTTTTCAATATAGTTTTAAAGTTTTCTTAAAGGGTATTCTGGGTCCCTATTCAAATAAATTATTCATACAAGTAAGCAAAACGGTGTGGCTGTGAAATTGGGCTTAAATGAAGCCTGAATCAAATTTTAAGACTAGGAAAAACTGACCACACTGGGACTGAAGACCACCCATGAGGCCTTAATTCATCGTGGTGAACCTGGCTAGTTTTATATAAAAGAAGTTTATGAAGGGATCGGAAGAATTAAGCGGAAAGGCCCCTAAACTAACTTTATATGAAGGAGGCAGGGTAACTGAAGACCAATTCTGTAGATAGTTTTACATGTATTTTTAACATAAAAGGTAGTTCATAACCAGTTTTCTTACCAGTACTCATAAGAAAAAAGTGTTAGTGATAAAGCAGCTTGTTTGCCGAAAGTACGGCTTTATTTCAGCTGAGCCTGATGGTGAATGTCCATAATCCCAGTTACTCAGGAGGCTGAGGCAGAAGGATCCTACATTTAAGGCCAGCCTGAGCAAGATAAAAAGCAGTAGGGATGGATATCAGTGCTGGAGCACTTACCTACCATGTGCATGGCCCTGGATTCAATCCTAGTACCGAAGGGGAGAAAACCCTGTTTCCCACCAATAACTATCAAGAGCTTTGTTGCCTTCAGTCTTGAATGTTTTCTTAAGGCCCTACATTTTAAAATAACCATCTCCATTTATTAAAGGTAAAAATGTAGTTTTGTACTGTTTCACATATATTTCATTGTAGAGTAGCCTCTATTTCTCTAAAATACAGTAGTGATCTCCCAGTTGTGGTGATGCAGGCCTGCAGTCCCAGCAGTCAGGAGGCTGAAGCAGGAGGATCATCACTGAGTTCACTCCAGCCTGGCCTCCATAAGTGAGATCAAGGCCAGCCTGAACTACATAAGGCATAGCTGTCTTAAAAAAAAAAAAAAAAAAAAAAAAGCCGGGCGTGGTGGCGCACACCTTTAATCCCAGCACTCAGGAGGCTGAGGTAGGAGGAGCATTGTGAGTTTGAGGCCAGCCTGGGCTAGAACACGAGCGCAAGGCCAGCCTGAACTACATAATGCAACCCTGCCTCAAAAAACTAGGGCTGGGAGTTTGTCTCAGTGGCTTAAGCGCCTGTCTGGCAGGTGCAAAGTTGTGAGTTCGATCCCCGGTGCTGCAAAAAAAAAAAGAAAAAAGAAGAAGAAGTAGTGATAGAGTCCTCAGGTTCACCTTCAGAATACAGTGTGAATCTATGATCAGACTGGGTTTATGATGTTACCTATGAAATTGAGATTAAATGTTTCATTTCTGCCCCAAATATGTTGATACTAATTCAGCATGGCTTTGTATTTGTATTCATTACTTGATTGTGCCACTGCAAATTTGTACCATAGTCTCATCCAGTTCCAGTTTTACAATACATCCAGTATCTTGACTTTTTAGCCTGAAAGTAGGCTTATGAATAGTTTGAATATTTACTTTTATTTGCCATGATAAATAAGTACAGAGCTTTTTGGAATTCCTTAGGATCATTTTAAAGTTGTTGTTATATCTCAGCTCCACAGACAGGCAGACAAGCCTCACTTTATAGAGTGCTGAGGCTGAAATGGTACATCTCCTCCTTCCTTGGCATTAGCTTATTTAGCTATCCTCACAAAACACAGAAAAGCAAGGGTTTCGTTGGATGAGACTAGTGTGATATGCTCATAGCTGTCTGTGCTTCTGAGGTTGAAACAACAGCTGCTATAACCTTTGTGTGTTTGAGAGAGAGACAGAGACAGAAACAGATTAGGAATTGAGCTTAGGGCCTTCCTACTAACCTGTATCTCTAGTTTATGTTTTATTTTGAGATGGCATTGATGTTAAATTTCCCAGACTGGGCTCAAATTTATAATTCTCCTGCCTCCATCTCCCTCAGTGCCAGGATTATATACATGTGCCACTATGGCCAGCTTTATAACATTTCTTTTTAGTTTTAAATTTAATAGTAGTTCGAGTTGCAAGTGTGAGGTGTTTATCTGTATCTGTCGTTTTACCCACAACAGATTACCTCCTCTAGCAAAGTGATTCTAACAGTAGTCTTTCATCTTGCCATCCTCCACTTGTAAGTTGAACCTGAACTCTAGTTTCCTTAAGATTGACATGCTGTCTTTCCAACTGCAGAATAATTGTTATTTTAAGACTGAGACAACTGAGAGAGATACAATGACCCTTTGCTGAAAGAATAGTTAGTGATGTGTCAAATTAAAATTCTTTTTGAAGACATCTTACTGCAACTCATACTCAGTACTCTTACCCTGGATGTTCTGAGCCTGCTTTTTAAACTTTATGATAGCACAACTCTCCTTTGCACATAAATGACAGGAAAAATAGTTGTCCACGAAATGCTTAGTTATAAACACCAGCAGAAAGGAACTGACGAATAACACAAGTATTATATCAGTAATTCCCCTATTCCATTGTATTCCTTGGTAAATTAACTCTTAGGATAAATAAACACTGACTTGTCTACAAATAAGAGCTTTCTATGATTTTATTCTATTTCCAATCTAGTTCTAGTAATAAAAACTCTGAGGGCAGGGAGTGTATCTCGGTGACACAACCCCTACCTGTCAAGCACGAGGTCCTGAGTTCAATTGCCAGCACCAAAAAAAACCGTATCTGATAAGGTCCATCCTCATCCCACTTTGTGCAAAGTTCACATTATAACAGACTACATTTTAAGCAGATTTTAGTATTTAATTTGTATATGTGATCATCTGCTTTTAGAAATAATAAATTTTCTCTGAAGTTGTTAGTTTCTTTTTTGAGGGAGTGTTGTATAAGGATTTAATCAAGGGCCTTTGCACTTATGTATGTCCACTCAAATTTAGGATCCTCCTGCCCCAGCCTCCCAGAAAGCTAGGATTATAGACATAGACTTGTACCACCATACCTGCTTTTCATAGGTTCTTAGCCAAAATCCTGATGTCCAATATAGGATTTTTGTATGGCGTAAATTATTTTACTCCACTGAAATAGTATGCAGTGACATGAGAAAGTGTAATCTTTTTCATGGTTTTTATTAATGTGAAGTAAAAATTCTGGAAAAAAATATACAGTGAATTCTTAACCCCTAGTACCTATGATCTGATTAGGAAATAGTGTCTTTGCAGAAGTGATTAAATTTCAGATGAGTTCACAAGGGAGAGACCTAATCCTATATGACTGGTGTCTTTTTGTTGCTGTTGTTATTACTATTACTATTATTATTATTGATTTCATTTTATTTTAATATTTAAAAATTTTATTAGTGCTTGTTTTGTTTTGTTTTGTTTTGTTTTGTTTTGTTTGAGACAGAGTCTCACTATGTAGTTCAGGCCAGTCTTGAACTCACTGTGTAGCCCCAGTTGGCCTCAGACTCCCAAGGATTCTGATTACAAGCATGTGCTACCACTTACAGCTCCAAGTTATTTATAAATGAAAGTGTCTTAGTTACTTTTCTCTCATTGCTGACACAGAATACCTGATGTCCAAAATTAGGGAAGGAAAGGTTTATTTCTTACAGTTCTTGGAGGTTTCAGTCCATATTCAGCTGGCTCCAAGGCAGCATCATATGGTGGGGCAACCATTCATGGCAGCTGCCAAACAGCAAAGCAAACCATGAGAGAGGGAAATACACACCTTCCTCTTGCCCTTACACTGTATGTTGGGCTCCACCCTGGTCTAGTGCAACACTCACATCGCCAGTCCCAGCACTAGACAACAAGCCAATCACAAACGCCAGACTCAGCCCCGTCTATGATTACATGAGGCTTAAGTGGGGGCCACCTGATCACTCTATTAACAGAAAGGTATGAGTGCCAAAGTGGTAGAAGTCTGCAAAAAGACAGTGTTGTTTATTCATATTGAATTTTGACAAAAACATCAACAATAATGTAACATCTATTTTGTCAGTACATAAACAGCTTGGTAAAAACTGAAAGCAATGCCTAACTAGATCCTCAAAGAAACTTGAATTCATATTTTGTGACACTGACAATAACAAACACATCAATGTGAGTTGAAATTGTGTTGCTATGAATTGGGAGATGCTTAAATTGTGTATTTCTAAAAAACAAAAAACCCCAAAATAATAATATATCACCATTTTTAGGAAAGTAAATTTTACCTATTGTGACTTTAAAGGGAATGGAATGGGACTTTGTAGTTTTTTTTAAAGTTTTGCTTTATTCTAGGAGCTAATAATCTAACCTGACATTATTTTGTAGAGCTTGAATAACTTGTTTATCAATAAATGTCTGTGAGTACCACAAGCTATAATGTAATTTATACAGTCTTCATATTTTGCAGATTCACAAGACTCATCTCAAGAGCATCAGAAATGACACAAGGTCACCAGCATACCGAATAGTAAACTGTCACATGCTCACCCAAAGGAGAGCTGAACCAGTGCCAGGTGAGGCATTTAGATGCCTGAGTAAATAATCCTTTATTATGTGATACAATTTTAGTCTATGAGAAGCTGATGTCCCTTTGAAAGTCTAACAGCTTAAAACTGACACTGACACACTGGATAAGTGCTGACCCAGAAACTTACATATTTACCTAGCAGCTCAGTTTCTAAAATATCTGGGCATCATTATTGGCACCTCATTAAAACTGTTCTGATCTCTTCCATGGGATTTCTAAATAACAAGGTTACAATGATTTTTATTTACCTTTAAGTGTCATTGTCGCCCATTACAGAAGTCTCTGGAGTCTATGTTTGGGTATGTAAAACCTAAGAACCAAAAAGACCAAACAATTCAGACCTGATTAAGGGGTCAATTAAAAATAATAATAATGTTTCCAATATGTGAGTAGCTTGCAGGATCATTATGTAGAAATCAGATACACAATTGATTTTCAATAATTTTTGGTGGGATTTAGAAATGTGAAAATTTTTTGTCTTTTTGGGTTTTTTGTTTGTTTTTTGTTTTTTGAGATGGGGTCTCACTATATAGTTTAGTCTGGTATTGTACTCACTGTGTAGCCCAGGCTGACCTCAAACTTGCAGTAATCCTTCTAGTAATCCAAGTACTGAGATTACAGATGTTCACTACCACACTTGGCTTAAAATGGCAAATTGGTTTTTTAAAACAATTACATAGCCTGTCAAATCTTTATTCAGTAAGTTAATAAAACTCCACTAAGGTTCCTCTTCATAGAAAGTCTGATTATGTGTATTTAACTCTGTAGCATATTTTAGTTTTAATAACTAAAGGTAAATATTAGCATTCCTTGTCCTTGTAAAGAATATTTAGAAAGCAATATAAGAAAACACATAACTTATATTGCAAAATTGAGAAAATACCTGTTTGTTAGGTGTATCATATGCCCTGACTCTAACCCTTGTGTGAAAATCAGAATCACTTACAGAGTTTAATCAGATTTAAATTCCTGGTTCCTATGCCATCACTTCTGAGTAAGAATCTCTGTGGTGAGATCCTGTGAACTCCAGAAGGCTCCAAAGGTGGCTCTTGTACAGCTGTAGGAAGATGGATGTTTGAGAAACACTAGGTAGATGATATTTGAATCAAATAAATTGCTAATGTAAAAGAATTGCTAATGCTATTATACACCAAAAGTTCTCATTCCTGAACTGTTTTTTGTGGGTGCTGTGCAGTAGGGTTGTCCTATATATGAGGACCCTTATGAGACTATGAGTAGTAGGTATCAGAAACCATGCTAGCACCATCTTCCCTGCTAATGTTTGTGGTTAAGGAGGTCTACTCCTGATTCCTGGATTTTTGATGAAAATGATAGTATTGTTACTGGATCTGGAGTCTTGTCCAAATTCTTTATGTCCTGAACAAAGGATTGAGCAGGATACCCCCAAAAGAAGCAGCAAGATCAGATATTTATTTGAAATTGAAAGGACACTCCACAGAGTGAGAACAGGCCAATGAGAAGAGCCCACAGCCTTGAGGGGTATTGCTGCTGAGGGTTTCAGCTTCAGGGTTTGGAGTGCGATTGAAGGGTTGGTGTTAGGTTTGACCCTCACCAATGAGTGGCTTGGCTCAGCCCTTACATCAGAGGGTGGAAGTTTTTACCTTTCATGGGGTTGGCCAAAGATTGCTGAAGACCAAGTGGACACAAACTCAGAGATTTATTGTGATAATCTAAGTTACCTGGTTACTTTCTTCCGTTGTAGAATAAGTCCCCAACATACGAACATTTGAGTTGCGAACTTTCACAGGTACAAAAGGACCTTTCATTAAAAACATTCATAGATGCAAACCAGTTGTGGAAGTAGCTCACATGTCTGCAGGACACTGCCACAGTCATGCTGCGCTGTGCTTACTATACAGTGTGATAGTGTGCAGTAGGACAGTCCTCAATCACAGCCCACAAATAATGTCCGGAAGCAAGGGGAAAAGCAACAGTGATGTGGAGGGTACTGCTAGGAAGTGCAATGCAATAACCATGGAAACAAAAGTGCAAATACAGTATGAGCCTCACTTTGTCAGACTTTCAAATGAACCTGATTTACAAGTGTTCTCCCAGAATGGAACTCATTGGTAAGTCAGGGACTTACTTTAGACCCATGTACCCTGATCTTGGACTAATGTTTACCTCAGAAAGTGGATCTAGCCCAGAAAATGAGCCCCCAGATGGATTCTCACTTCTTTCTCCAGCTGTTTCTTTAGCTACCACCTGTTTTAGTACCAGCCATTCAGTGGCAGTACTTCAGCAGTTAATATCTTGATTAGCATGCTACACTGGTTAAAATACAGTTGAAAAACCTATAAATGCAGTATGTATGTTCCCAAGGACTGAGAAGTCAACTTGAGTCTGCTGCAAACTTTGATCTGATTTCAAGATTATCCAGAGCTGGGTGTGGTAGTGCACACCTGTAATCCCAGCACATAGCAGGCTGAGGCAGGAGGATCACTGTGAGTTTGAGGCCAGCCTGGCCAACATAATGACTCAAGATCAGCCTATGCTCCATAACAAGACCCCTTTTCCAAAAAGAAAAGCAAGCCAACAAAAAAGACTATCCAGAATAATTTTAGTCTTTTAGAATTTATCTAAGTTTAAGAATACAATAGCCTGTTAGCTACCTTCATTGGGGCTTCAGAAATGTCTAGACCAACTTCTTAGAGAAGTTATGGAGACACTGTTATTGAGGCAATACTGAGCATGTTGCTAAATGATTATTTACAGAAACGGTAAGAGAGTGATTCCCGTACAGATATAAGAATAAAAACTTTAATGATTTTATATAACTTACTAACAAGGAAGCTGACAAATACTATAACTGGTTCAAAAGACCTTGTTTTAATGTTACTTTATTGAGACAGGATCTCACCTTGTAATCCAGGCTAGCCTTGATCTTTCAATCCTCCTGTGTCGCATGAACACCCAAGTGCTAGGACTACAGGCATTGCCACCATGCCTGGCAAAGGACATTATTTATTTAAAGATACACACACACACGCTTTTTATGTTTAGAAATATTGAAACGAATGTGTAAAGAAAAGCAAAAAATGGCCTCTTCTCCAACAGGGGAAATGCAAGTGACCATCCACCTCATAGAATTTATGAGTCTGTACAGGAATTATTTTACATTGCGATCAGCTAACTATAATTTAAATAATTATACAAATAGCCCAAAGACAAAGACTAGAATCAGATACCTGAAAGGGATTGATCTAAACAATGTGTCACTTTGCACAGAAGGATAATAGTCTCTCTTTTTGTTTTTTGTTTTATTTCATTTCATTTTGTTTTACAATACTGAGAACTGAACCTGGGGCCTTTGCCCTGAACTATATTCCCAGACCTTTTTAAATTATTTTGAGACAGGGTCCTGCCAAGTGGTTAAGTTGCGCAGGCTGGGCTTTAACTTGAAATCTCTATGCCTCAGCCTCCTAGAGTGCTGGAATTACAGCTGTGTGCCACACACCTAGGTACACAGTGTTCTATTTATAGTGTCAGGCAGCAAGGCCTCCATAAGGGATCCTTTTCTTTCTTTCTTTCTCTCTCTCTCTCTTTTCTTTTCTTTCTTTCTTTCATTTGCTTCCTTCCTTCCTTCCCTCCTTGTGCAGTGCCAGGAATTGAACTAGGGCCTCAAGCATGCTAGACAAGCACTCTGCCACCTCTACAGCCCAGGAATCTTTTATTTCTAATTGCAGTGGCATCACACAGGAGTGTTCATAGCAGCATTATTCATAATAAAACAGAAAAGCAGTACAAATATTCATCAAATAATGAATGAATGAATTATAGCATATTCATACCACAGGATATATTTGCTATTAAAAAAAAAGTATTGCATGTACTACAACAAGGATGAAGCTTGAAAACATGGTGCTGAGTGAAAGAAGACATCACAAGAAGCCACATACTGCATAATCCAGTTTACATAAAATGTCCAGAATAGGCAAATCTATACTGATAGAAATAGGAAGATTTGGGCTATTGAGTTTCTCTTAGGGGGGAAAAAAACAGTTTTAAATTAGATGCTAGTAGTGATTGTACAGCCAGTAGCTGTGAATATACTGACACACACTGCATTGTATATTGTTGGTGGGACAGTTGTATGGTATGTGAGTTTTATCTTTTTGTCAGTCTGTTGGTTTTTGGTTTTAGTGGGTTTTGTTTGATTGGCTTTTTGTTTTGTTGGTTTGGTTTTTTCCTTTTACTTTTTTTTTCTTTTCTTTCTTTCTTTCTTTCTTTCTTTCTTTTTTTTTTTTTTTATAAGATCTTACTATGTAAACCAGGCTGGCCTTGAATTTTTGATCTGCCCAAGCTTTCAAATTCTGGGATTACGGTCATGCACCACCACACCCATCTGTGAATTACATTTTAATAAAGCTGTAAATAGCAGAACCTTTGGGTTTATCTATCTTTTAAGTTTAATGACCTTAATTGGCTTTGTTTTCTTCTGTACAATCAGGCAACGCTTCATTCCATAAAATAAAATAAGTTTTCCAGGGGGCTGAGCAGAAGAGGTTTGTTTAATAGATAAAGGCTGGAGAAAGGAGAAACTAAAGAAAAATACATTGGTCCCTTCAAAGTTACTTTCCTTTTCAGACGAGGACAGAGAAAGAATAATGCACAGATGATGGATTAGTTAACATCAAGTCATTTCAGGTTGCTTCCTTTGTGTAAGGATTAACTTCAGTATCATACAATTAAAACTAGCCTCATCTGGAAATTTGATTGCATCCTTCAAATCCTGATTCTCAGACTGTCAGACCAGTTTAGTTCCAGTGTAGGACACAGTACCTTGTCACAAGTGACTTCATTTTGATCTTTAGCTTCATCGATTGGGGTCTGGTGCAGCCATGGCCTTCTGAAATTTTTATTTAATAATTCCTCTGAAATTAAAAAAATCCTCTGAAATTTAATGTATTAGTACTATTTTACCAACATTTTGGAGGTTGTAGTCTCAACACATTGTATATAGGTTATAAAATCCTCAGGAATACAATTCTCAGCTTTTGCTATTCCAGGTGGAAAAACCATTTGATATTCCACAGATGTTCACATGCAAATATGTAACACTGTTTAGAGGGTACAATGCACACACACACACACACACACACGCACGCACGCACAAACACGCAAACACAGCAAAACTTCCATTACAATTATTAGGAGGGTAGGAGGGTAACACCATGTTCCTTAGTCATGGTTCTCTATGAGCCAAATGAAAGAAAGAGCTAAGTGGAGAATAATTCACATTCTTATGATCATGTGAGTCTGCACAGAGTAAGGAGACAAAACTTGAAGTGAAAAATGTGTTTTCATAAATGTATCCAAACTTCAGACAACAATTTCAAGCTCCATTGTGATTTACAGAATCTCTGTGACTTGAAGTTAGCTGTATCTTGATTAAAATTCTTTCTTGCAACACATATAAATTAACGTGTGTGTGGTGGCATGCTCCTGTAATTTAAGCACTTCGAAAACTGAGGCAGGAAGAGTGATAGTTCAAGGGAGAGCTTGTTTATGTGAGACCCTGTCTCCAAAACAACAGAAAAGAGAAAAAGAAAAAAATATTTTTTTTGAATAGACATACTTTAAAAATTACAAGGAAAGGGAGGCAGGATGTAGCTCAGTAGTTGAGTGCGTGCTTAGCATATGTGAGGCCTTTTAGCACCAGAAAAAAAAAATTACAGGGAAGCACTCATGAGCAGATAACCTCTGTAAATACCTGATTTTGTTTGTTGTTATATTTATCTCTGAAGATAATTCACCGTCAAATTTTTTCTACATATAAATATGTATATATTAGACCATGTGAATGATTTTTAAACAAATATGCCTAAAATTTGGATCTAAATGACTCATACCTCAAAGCGATTCCCTAGGTCTTCTCAATAATGACCATCTTCATATTTGGAGATAGAATTTGACATTTATAAACAGTCTAATGACCAGCTGTGGTGACTTACACCCATCCCAACATTTGAGAAACTTGAATTTGAGGTCAACCTGGTTTACATAGTGAGTTCAAGTCCAGCCTGAACATAGGAAGACCCTGTGTCAGACAAAACACAACAAAAAGAAACAAAGAAACCAATCTTAAGACTCTTGTACCTAGGTAGATCATTGTGTAGCTCAGTGACTAGATCAAGGGCTGATTCATAACAAACGAGAGGTTCCAAAGGATCCCACATACACATACTGGAGATTGAACCCAAGACCTCTGCACTGAGCTATAGCCAAGGCCCTTTTGAGGTATTTTTTATATTGAGACAGGGTTTTGCTAAGTCACTCAGTTGTCCAGCCTGGGCTTAAACTTGTGATCCTACTACCTCAGGCTTCTAGAGTTGGCATTGTAGAAATATACCACCACACCAGTCTCCAAGTTCTGTTTCTAGTATTATTATTATTATTTTAAAGGGCCAAATATATTTATTGAGAGAAAGAAAGCTTCTGTCTGAATGACAGAAGGGGTCCCAAGTAGGTTACCAAGGACCCATCCTTTTCTAGGGATTTTTATAGAGCAAAACCATGAGGTGAGGAGGGTCCGAGGTGGGAAAAAATAGGAACTTGTGAGGCAGGCAAGCATGAGGTGGGACAGAACTATGGCCCACCAATAAGATTACAAGTATAATTGTTCAGGTAAAACTGATTAAATCCAGAGTAAATGGGGAAGCAAGTCACACAGCAAGCGGGCATGAATATAGAACAGGACCTTTGCATGTTGGGTTAGTGACTGCTCATGGCTTCCTCAAGGTGATTGATACCAATTTAGAATATCAATCCTTGATGTTTGAAAATGCATATTCTTGGCAAAAGGCAAGGCTCATTTTGATGCATAAATTCTGTTATGTATTTGTTTTATTGCATTGTACTCATACCTAGTAATTGTCACAACTATAGGTTCGCAATGCTTTACTCTTTATTATAAAAATATTTTATAAATAAATGTCACTGTTTATAATTACTTGATAGTACTCAGTTTCATTATACATTGGGAAATGTATAGAGCATGGTGACACATACTGTAATCCTAGCAGTCAGGAGACTGAGGCAGGAGGATTACTGTGAGTTCAAGGCCAACCCAGGCTACATTGTGAGTTCAAAGCAGGTCTGAACTACATAGTAAAACTTTTTCTGAAAGATAAAAGCAAAATACAATGGGCAGTTGTCCCTGATACAGGAGACAATGTATAAAAAACTGGCACAGAGTATTATCGCTAGCCAATTCCTCTTGCTAAAAGTTTGTCTCACAGCCAATTTCCATCAATTACATTGTTAAATGTGTGACTTCTCCATGAAAAGAAAAACAAAGCTGCAAGTCTATGCATCCTGATTTCAAAACATATTACGAAGTTACAGTAACCAAAATAGCATTGTACTAGGAAAAGACCACATATACACCAATGGAACAGAATACAGAACCTCGAAATAAACGTTCATCTCTGAGGGCCAGTGCTTTACAATGGGGAAAGGATAATCTTCAACAAATGATGTTGGAAAAACGGGATAGCCATGTGAAAATGAATGAAGCTGGATGCTTACCTTTTACCATATACAAAAAATTAACTCAGAATTAATTAAAGACCCGGAACTGGGCATGGTGGTGCATGCCTGTAATCCCAGCACTCAGGAGGCTGAAGCAGGAGGGTAACCATGAGTTCAAGGCCAATCTCGGGTACACAGTGAGTTCAAAGCCATCTTGAACTACATACTCAGACTCTGTCTCAAAAACCCAATAATAATATGAAGACTTAAATGTATGTATGATCTTTCATTATAAAATTTGTAGAAGATAACGGGAAAATTCTCACGATATTGGACTTGGCAGTTTTTCCCTAGATATGACACCAAAAACAAATGCAACAAAAGC
Organism: Dasyprocta punctata; assembly: GCA_004363535.1. Classification (NCBI taxonomy): domain Eukaryota; kingdom Metazoa; phylum Chordata; class Mammalia; order Rodentia; family Dasyproctidae; genus Dasyprocta; species Dasyprocta punctata. The sequence goes on along the minus strand of RJWM01007940.1, from coordinate 20,203 downwards.
AAAACTAGACAAATCAAATTACACCAAACTTAACAACTTATGAACAAAAAAGGAGATAATCAACAGGTTGAAAATACAAACTATGGAATGGGAGAAAATGCTTGAAACAATGTTTGATGAGGTTAATATCCAAAATATATTTATGAACTACAAACCTATAACAAAAAGTCAAACAATTTAATTTAAAAATACTCAAAAGAGTTGAACGACATTTCTCCAAAGATGATATGTAAATGGCCAATATGCATGTTAGAAAAATAAGTATATAAAAATGTTCAGTAATCATGAGAGTAAAATAAATCAAAACACAATTATAGGATCATGGGCTCCACCTCCTGTTGAAGCTGAGGCAGGCATGTCTAGCCAGGGAAGACCCCAGGACCAACCACCTGTATGCCTTACCCCCATCAATGCTGCCCCTACCCCTGGGGTCTCCTCAGCACAGGGCAACAGATGACTGCCAACACACTGTCTTAGTTACTTTTCCTTCCTTGCTGAGACAAAACACCTGACACCCAAAACTTACAGTTTTTGGTGGTTTCAGTCCACAATCAGCTGGCTCCAAGGCAGGGTGGCATGGCACTGGGTCAACACTTCAAGGCAACAGCTGAGCAAAAGCAGCCAGAGTAAAAGGGGGCAAGAACAAGCCTCTTCTCCTCCCTTATATGGTACACAGGACCCCCCACCCCCAGAGTGGGTGTAGCATTCACAAAATTTTCCTTGCCTTCCTTGCACAGGATGAGGATATTTACAAAGTAAGAACCCTGGCTTCCTGCTGAGTCTCTCAGTTAACTTCTGACCTTCTCAAATTGACAATGAACAGGTAACTGCTTGAGCTCTACACCCCAGGATGTAGAGCTGCTGAGTTACTTAATTAAGCTTCTAGACTTCTCAAGTTGACACAACGTATAAACCATAACACCAACCTAATTGAAGAAGAGACCAACATCAGGAGGAGAGTTTCACTTCAGGACTGAAATGTGACTCCACCACAGAGACCGGGTGAGAGACAGCCTTGGGGGACAAGTTTGGAGAAGGGAAGAGCTGAATAGGGACCTCCTGAAATTCCTTGAGAGGCCCAGGGTTGAACCATGAAATCCACAGGATCTGTATTCTGTTGCAGGAGGTCAGGTTTGGATGGTGAATCCTCAGAGAGTAGTCCTAAAGAATAAGATAGACTGGGGGGCTTAGCTTAGTGGCACAAGCGCCTGATTGGCAAGCACAAGGTGGTGAGTTCAATTCTTGGTGCAAAAATAAACAAACAAATAAATAAATAAGATAGTCAAGAAATTTCTTTGAACTTTGGCACTGCTGCCTGCATCCGGCAGAAAGTTGTGGCCTGAAGCATTGTACACTACTATTTGGGTGATCTCTCTTCACTAAAATCATAGTCCTTTAGTTCTGGATAAGGGGTAGATACTCATGAGTCATTTCTAGGGTTTGTTGCTATCCAGTTGACATTTGATGGCCATTGATGACACTGAATTTACTGCTATAGCCAAGGCAACATAGTAGTGGTTGACAACTTTTCTTCTCTCTATCCCAATATCTGAATTTCCTGGGGATTGATGGATATACATACATACAGGACAATACAAAAGGAAGGCAACAGAAGACCCTGCAAGATATGCTAACTCTACTAAGGCAAATCAGGAGGGCACAAGTGGAAAGGAGAACAAACACAAGTTGGTGGAACTCTACAAAAAGATTATAGAAAAGGTGAAGAAACTAGACAAGTTCCAAGAGGAAATGAACCAAAACTTAATGGAAAATCACTAAATAGCTAAAAAATAAAATAAAACAAAGGAGGCACTGACGAAACTCATTCAAAGCATGAATGGAAAATTCACCAAATTCTCAGAACAGTTACACTAGTCCAGTGGCCATATGTGTCTTGTCCATGTTGGAAAATAATTTGGGCCTATTTAAAACTACTTACTGCAGTAATAGTTAACTACATGTGAGTAGTAGATGTAAGTGTTTAAGTATTTATGTGCCAGTTGCTTTGATAAGTACTTGTCTGGATCCTGCCTTTAATCCTCACAGCTGCCCTGTGACGCTGTGACTGTTGTTGCCTCCCTTTAATGGGTAAGAAAACTTCCCAGGATACTAAATGAAGCTCACTTTGGGCTTAGTAAGAATGACTTGTTGAGTTCTTCACTACAGTCAAAGCACACAGTTCACAAGGCCTACCAACCCTTTTAAGTTGGTTTTTTGTTATAGTTATGTCATCGAGAAAAACTTAGCATCTGTGTTACTAAAAATTATTTCTAAAGTGTATTGATTCTGTAGTCAGAGCAGAGTGCATGTGCTCTGCAACTGCCAGGTTTCTGAATAAGACTTGATCTACCTAAAATCCTGTGATGAAGACCTGAAAACTGTCTTTAAAGTGGGAAAATTAAAACCACTAGTTTACTCACATTTTATAGTCTCCCAGTATAAAAATGTAGGGATGTAAAAGAAGATAATTGAAATTAGGGAACTGATAGTCCTCAGGAACTGCTGGCAATGGCACTGGGTGCCAGCCAACGTTCTGCCTCCTTCTCGTTTGTCATTTATGTGGCCTTGGAGTTGATGAGACTGGTTTGGAAGAGGGCTTTCTTATATGATGTCACTGTGAGAATTGTTGTGAAGATTTTTTTTAGGAAAATTCAGTTATCCATTGATTATTTCCTGTAGTTTTGGCTTTAACATCCCTTTGGCTTTAAGTTCAAGAGCATGCCAAGGTCATGACTGCCCGGCTTGTGCTTGGGAATAGGGCCCACCAGGACTGGGTCATGAGCCCTCAAGTTGCACCCTGCTCCTGCCCAGTTTAAGCATTGCCTTTATGTCTGTCTTCTCTGGAACTTCATGTGGCAGCCTAACACTGGGGCCAATTTGCCTTTACTCTCTTTTCTATGATGAACGCTTGTAGAGAAACTGTGACAAATCCATCGATCCTAGTATTTTTATTGTTGGAGTCTTGTGGATTCTCTATGAATAATTGCTGTTTGATTGTACTGTGTAGAGTTAATGCCCACTAAGGATATGTTAATAAAACTATAATTGCATAGTGTAATATAGAATATTAAAAAAAAATTTTTTGTGAACAATTTATACAGAAAAGCAAGTTGTTTTTTAAGTGTTAGGCATATTTCTTTTAGGAATTTAAAAGGTTGTAAGAGTTTTTAAAACTTTCAATATTTTTAATTATAAGAGACACTTGTTACTAGAGCCAATTATTTCAGGTGTTCTAATTGGTGTATTGATTTTATTACCTCATATACCTCTAGAATGCCACATGTTCTGTTGGGGATAAAAATTGCACAATAAATGTCAAGTCTCTGTTAAAAAAGTGAAAGAAAATTCACCAAAGATTTAGAATCTTTGAAAATATATCAAGCATAAATAGCTGAAAAACTGTATAGAATTCATAAATCACAGGAATGACCAGTGTGAACAGAGTGTATGAAACAGTACAAAATGGTCAATTGTGAAGACATACTCAGAGAAACCGCATACACACACACACGCATACACACACACACAAGAGCAACAAAATGCCAGTGAACAGTCATTAGATGCCACTGAAAAGACCAAACCTCAGACTAACTGAAGTTAGAGAAAAGATAGACGATCACACAGCTGGAATTATGAATATGCTTACAGAAATTATAGTAGAAAATTTCCCAAACACAAGAAGAGTTCAACATACAAGTAAGCAAGGTTGCCAGTACACCAGACAACTATACTGAAAAAAGAAGCTCGTTAAGACTTAATCTTACTAAACTGCCAGATATCGACAATACCCAGAATTTTAAAAGCAGTCAGAGAAAAACAAACAAAATCACATAAATTCAGTAGAATTACAGCAGACTTCACAACACAAACCTTATAGGTCCAAAGACCTTGGAGCCAAATATTTCAAGGACTAATAGCAAATAGCTTCCAACCCAGATTAACATATCCAGGAAAGCTTTCCTTCAAAATAGACAAATAAACACCTTTCTTGAAAAAGACCAGCTCATGAGATGTATGACTATGAAACCAACACTCCAGAAAATACTCAGGAAGATCCTGGACAGAAAAAAAATGAAACCAATAAAGTTAAAATTCCAAACAAAATGAGAACACCAAGCAAGTTCAATGGATAAACAATAAGAAGAAATGACAAGAAAAGGAAAGCAAACAAGTCACCAGCAGAGAGAAAGTCCAGTGATATTAAACAATCACATTTCAGTAATATACCTGAGTGGTAACAGCCTCAACATTCCAATTTAAAGACACAAATTGGCAGATTATATCAAAAAGCATAATCCAACAGTCTTGCATTCAAGTAATTTATCTAATCCAAAAAGATATTCATAGACTAAAGATCAAAGTACGGAAAAATGTTTCATGCACCAGGACCACGAAAAGAAGCAGGGGTAGCAATTCTAATATCAGATGGTAAACTTCAAGCTAAAACTGCTTAGAAGAGAGAAAGAAGGCCACTATGTACTAGTTAAAGGAACAATCCAACAAGAAGAGAAAATGCTTAAAAGTATTTATACACTAAATACAAGAGCACTCACCTACATAAACACTGCTAAACATAAAAGACCAAAGAAATACTAACACAGTCATAATGAGAGATCTTAACACCCTACTTTTGCAAAGAGATAGATCAACTGAAGGAAAAGTCAATAAAGAGATATCAGAGAGCCAGGTGTGGTAGTGCACGCCTGTATTCCAGCACTTGGGAGGGTAAGGCTGGAGAATTGTCATGAGTTTGAGGCCAGCCTGAACTATATAGCTAGAACTTTTCTAAAAAAGAAAGAAAGAAAGAAAGAAAGAAAGAAAGAAAGAAAGAAAGAAAAGAAAAGAAAAGAAAAGAAAAAAGAAAAAACAAATATCAGAGCTAAATCACATCCTTGAATATATGGATTTAATAGATACCTATGGAATATGTTACAGTACTACCACAGATATATATTCATTTCTTCAGTCTGTGGTGCTTTCTCCAAAATAAATCTACAAATCCTGCTTAAATAAATACAAAAGAATCAAAAGCACCCCATATGTACTACCAGACCACTGTGCAATGAAATTAGAAATTAGTGACAGAAGAAACTTCCGAAAAAACTAGAACTACCTAGAAAATTGATAACGCACTCCTAAATAACCAATGGGTCACAGAAGAAATTTTAAATTTTGGACATTAACAACAGTTCCTGTACTACTCATTAAACTCTCTGGAACACTATGGAAGCAATCTTAAGAGGAATATTTTGCAATCAGTGCTTACATTAAGAAAACAGAGTAAGCGCAAATAAATAATCTTAGATACCTTAAGATACTTGAGAAACAACAACAATCAATATCCACACTAAAATTAAAAAGGGAAATGATAAAGATTAGAGATGAAATTGCAACTAACATAAAACAATTCAACAAAGAATTGATGAATCAAAGAGCTAGTTCTTTGGAAAAAAAAACCAAAATAACTCTTAGCCAATCTTACCAAGAGAAAGAGAAAAAAAAGTCACATTAGTGCAATTAGAAATGAAAAAGGTAAAATCACAACAGATACTATCATAATCCAGAAGATAGTAACTATTATGAAAAATTGGGTTCCAATAAATTAGAACATTTTAAAGAAACAGACAAATACCTAGACTTACACAAATTACTAAGGCTAACTCAAAATGACACTGAAATACTGAACAACCCAATAATAAACCAATAAAATTGAAATAGTAAGTAAAGAGCCTATCAACTAAAAAAAGCCCAAGATCTGATGAATTCACTGCTGAATTCTACAAAACCTTTAAGGATGTTATATTACCTATATTCCTCAACCTCTTCAAGGAAATTGAAAACGGAAGCCAGCATCACTCTGATCCTAAAACCAAGTGAAGACCTAAATAAAAAACAAAACTGTGGACCGATCTCCTTAACGAATATGGATTCAAAAATTCTCTCCAAGACATTAGCAAATAGGATGCAGCTCATCATCAAAAAGATTATACATTATGACCAAGAAGGTTTCATCCCAGAAATGCAAACATATGCAGCATTGCATTCAACATAAGCAAATCGATAAATGTAATACATCACATAACAGAAGGTCAAAAACCATATTATCATGTCAGTAGATGCAGAAAACCCTTGATAAAACCAACACCCTTTCATGATAATCCTGAAAAAAATATGTAGAGAAGGACCATAACTGAATTTGATAAAAAATTATTAATGACAGACAAGCAGCAAAGAACATATTAAATGGAGAAATCTAAAAGCATTCCCTCAAAAATCAGGAACAAGGCAAGGATCACCACCACTTCAAATTACATAGAACTTGAAACATTAGCCACAGTAATCAGGCAAAAGAATGAAATAAAAATGTTACTCATAGGAAAGGGAGAACTCAAATTATCATTATTTTCAAATGACATGTTGCAAAAAACCCAAACTCTTAGAATTAATAACCAATCTCAACAATGTAGCGGGATACAAAATCAACATATGAAAATCATTAGCATTTATGAACTTCATGAGAAGGAAATTATGAAACCATACTGTTCATGGTAAATCAGACAAAAAAAAAAAAAAGAAAGAAATACCTAGGTATTCACCTAATCAAAGAAGTGAAAGACCTCTACAAGAAAACCTACAGTACTCTGAAAAAGATTCAAAAGGACATCAGAAAAGGGAAAGATGTCCCTTGCTCCTAGATAGGCAGAATTAATACTGTCAAAATGGACATACTCTCAAAACTGTTATACAGATTCAATGCTGTCCCAATCAAAATTCCAATAGCATACTTTATAGAGCTAGAGAAAATAATACTTAAATTCATATGGAACCAGGAATGATCCAGAATAGCAAGAGCAATTTTGGTCAACAAGAGCAAAGCATGCAGAACCACATTACCTGACCTCGAACTATACTACAAAGCAACAGTGGTTAAAATGGCATGAAACTGGAACAAAAGCAGACATGTGGATCAGTGGAACAGAATAGAGGAGACAGAACCATCCCCAGACACACTGAGCTCTTTGATCTTTGATGAAGGGGCCAAAATCATGCATTGGAGGAAAGACAGCCTATTCAACAAATGGTACTGAGCAAACTGTGTATCTGTTTGCAGAATAGTAAAACTGGACCTATATACCACGTACTAAACCATGCACTAAATTAAAATAAAAATGGATCAAACTTATAAATATTAAAATAGAAATATTGAACCTACTAGCAGATAAAATTGATAAAACACTTGATGACATACGTATAGGAAAGGGTTTCCTAAACAGAATACCAGTTACACAAGAATTCACAAATGGGATTATGTCAGACTAAAAAGCTTCTGCACAACAAAGAGATCAATAAACAGAAGAGACAACCTACAGGATGGGGAAAAATTTTTGCCAACTTTCCTTGGACAGAGGATGAATATCTAGAATATATAAAGAACTAAAAAAATTAGACCACTTAAAAGGTCCAATCAACAAAATGGGCAAGTAAAATAAACAGATACTTCTGAAAGGAAGAAATGCAAATGACCAACAAATATATGGAAAAATGTTCAACATCCTGGACATTAGGGGAGTGCAAATTAATGCTGATATTCAATTTTACAATGGAAAGAATGGCAATCACCAAGAAGTAAATAAACAAATAAATAAATAACCTGCTGATGTGGCTGTGGTAAAAAAGGAGGCCTCTTACATTGTTGTGGGGATGTAAACTAGTGCAACTATTGTGGAAATCAGTGTGATATTTCTCAAAGAACTAAAATTAGAAATTCCATGTGACCAGATATCCCCCTGCTAGGTATCTTCTCCTAAAAGTTAAAGACACTACCCTGTAGCAACACATGCATACCAATGTTTGTAACAGCACAATTCATAATAGCCAAAACCTGGAAGCAGCCTGTATATTCATCAACAGACAACTGGATAAAGAAAATGTGTATATGATGGAATACTACTCAGATATAAAGAAGGACAAATTTGAAGTATTTGTAGAAAACTGGATGCACCTAAAAAATATAATATTGAGTGGAGCAGACACAGAAGCTTAAATACCATAGAGTGTCTCTCATTCAAGTAAGGGCAAAGAACAAAGAACACAATAAAGGACTGATAGAAGGCTACAAGGGGATGGAGCTCTTGAAAATGGGAAGGGGTATAAGAGAACATGGGTGAGAAGAGAACAAGAGTGGTAGGGGAAGGGGAAATAAGCAGAATAAAGATTTGGCATGCATAGAAACCTAACAATCTCAAAGAATGCTATAAATTATATGCCATTATATGCCATGAATATGAGCTCAGATTAATAATACCAACAAGAACAAAAATGGGGGAAGAGGATTGAGAGGAGGAGGGAGGGAAGGGGATGATAATAAAAGGACCAAGGTGTTTTTGTTTTTGTTTTGTTTTTTGTGGTACTGGGGATCAAACTCACAACCTTGCACCTGCCAGGCAGACACTTAAGCCACTGAGTCAAACTCCCTATTTTTTTTGAGGCAGGGTCGCACTATTCAGTTCAAGCTGGCCTTGCTCACGTTTTAGCCCAAGCCAGCCTCGAACTCACAATGCTCCACCTACCTCAGCCTCCCAAGTGCTGGGATTGAAGGCATGCGCCACCATGACAGGCTGGACCAAGGTGTTTATGTACCTTTGCCCACTCTACAAGATGATTGTGAGCTGAATGTACTGCAAACATGTGCCAATAAAAAGAAAAACAAAAGATGCAAAAATATCTCTAAGAATAACAGTTGATGGAGAAAGAAAAACCACAATTATTTATCATCTCAACTGTCAGGATGGCCTTTATTTTAGAGAAAACAGAAAAAAACAATATTAACAAGGATGTGTAAGAATTAGAACCTCATTCTTTGCTGACGTGAATATAAAATGATGCAACTGGTATGGAAACCAGAATGAGGATCACTGAAAAAAAATTAAACATAGAATTATCATATGATCCAGAAATTCCACTCCTGGGTGTGTATCCAAAAGCAGGGTCTCTAAGAGATATTTGTACATCGGTGTTCATAGTGACATTATTCACAATAGGCAAAAAGTTGAATGCCTAAATGTCTATCACCTGATGAATAAAATTTAGTCACGGTGGCACACAACTGTCATCCCTGCACTCTGGGAGGCTGAGTCAGAGGAATCTCAAGTTTAAGTCCATCCTCAACAACTTAGCAAAATCCTGCCTCAAAATAAAAAAATATGTATATGAAAGGTTTGGGGATGTTGTTTGGTGCAAAGGCCCTGTGTTGAATCTGTAAAGTTTAAAAAAATGAATAAAGAAAATATGGTGCATGCATATAATTGAGTATTATTTCACCTTTTAAAAAGGAACACCGTCATAACCACAGTATGAATGCCTTGAGAATATTTTAAGTGAAATAAAACACTTGTGAAAATACAAATGCTAAAATGTTTTACTTATATTTGAAATATATAAAACACTCAAACTCTTAGAAAGTAGAATTGTGGTTGCCATAGGCTGAGAGTTTATTTATACTCCTCACCAAGTGTCAGAATTTCTTTCTTCCAAAGGGAGTTTACGACTGTCAGCCAACCAGCTTCTCAAATACTATGCTCTATATAGCTATCAAATAAAGACATGCTCCTACTTAATTCTCTCACCTTTCTAAGCACAGCAAAACCAAAAACAACAAACAAAAACAAAAACACCTAATTATAAAATGTGCCTGCAAACAGATAAATCTCCCCTCATACACAACCAGAAAAGATTGGTTAGACACAATCCTTAACTATCCTGATTTGACTGTCTTTTGGGATGGCAGTTCCTTTATAAAAAAAGAATAAAGAAAAAAGGAAAAATATGCTATAGAAGCTCTACATGAGGCATACATGAGACACTCAAAAACTCCTCTCTTGCCTCTGGGACTAGCACTCAGCTGGTAAATGAACTTTTATCAGCTATCTATCTGCCCTTCAAGGTGGCAATAATTCACTGTAGAGAGCACTTAACAAGGAGTTGATAAAATATCCCAAGGTAACCAGCTGACTAAGGCAGCTGCAAAAGATGCTGATTGAGGCCCCTGCCCTCAGAACCCCTAATTAGAAAAGAATTCCTCAATCAGACTTGACCCAAATAGTCTCAATCAAAAATTAAATGAGCTGTCACTCATAAATCTCAGTTTATTCCATAAGATTGTTTACAATGATATCATGATAAATGTTTCCTTCCTAGTGCTAATCAATGAAAAATTATTAAGACTATACATCAAACCTTTCATTTGGAGAGAGACAAGCCCCACGAGATGGCCTCAAAATTCTCCATAGAAAGGGGCTCTCAAACATTACAACAGATAGTTAAGAAATATGAGTTCTGCTCACCACAAACACAAAGACAATTCACTTAACCAGACCATCTTCCATCCAAGCATGTAGAGACATGGCAAATAGCCTTTAAAAAGTATTACAACTGTCCAAAATTTAAAAAACAAAACAAAAACCTAATACCTATTGGCCTGGGTAGGTAGTTCTATTAGGTGGGTTGAGGTCTTCCCTTACAAAAGAAAAAACACACACACACAAAGATGGTAAAGATTTTGGTTTTGAAAACTATCCCCAGATTTGGCCTTAGGCTTCACAAAGTGAAAATGGGTTTTCTTTTATAGGGCGTCTCTGGGGCCCTGTGCCTTCTCTATTGCCTTGATTGTGCCTAGATACTATAGTCATCAAAAAAGGTCAAAAAAATAAATGAGACCCTAAAGAGACACCTTCACAAAATGTCTCAACAAACCCACCTACGGTTGCCCAAATTTCCACCATTAGCTCTTATTAAAATAAAAAATATGCCTCAAACTCTAGGTCTTAGTCCCATTGAGATGTTTTATAGATGCCTTTTTCTCACTAATAGTTTTCTCTTTGATAAAAAAATGTAGATGTCTTAACTAATATATAGTGATCATCTTTGCCTCTTTTGAAAAGTTTTGGCTTGAATTTCACTTTGTCTGAGAATAGGATAGTTATTCCTGTTGTATGGAATATTGTTTTCTATCCTTTTATTTCTAGCCTATGAATTTCTTTTTGATTAAATGTGGTTTCTGTGTATAGCATATTGTTAGGTTTTGTTTCTTTATCCATTCTGCCAATCTGTGTCTTTTTTTTTTCAATCTGTGTCTTTTAATTGGGGAATTTAGACAATTCGCGGTGAGTGTAATGGCTTATATTTAGATGTCTACCTAGAGCCTCATGTGCTTATAGGTGAAGATTTTTGCAGGTGACTGGATCTAGGGTGTGTGAATTTGGATTAAGGGTGTATGAATATGGATTATGAGTGTGCTATATGGGATTAGCCCCCTAATTGGATTAGCATAGTTCTGAGTGTGGCTGAGTAGATTTACTGAAGAGAATAGTCCCACTCTGGGTGCGGGTGGGCATCAATCAATAGATTTATACCCTGGATGGAAAGAAGGCAGGCTTGTTGCTGTGGCTGCCTTTGTGCCTGCCCTACTATGAACTGTTTCTACTCTGTCATACCCTTCTGCCATGTTGCCCTGCAATGGAACCAGCCAACTATGGACTGAAAGTTCCACAAACTGTGGGCTATAACAAACCTTTCCTTCTTTAACTTGTGGGTGTCAGCTATTTTGTTGCAGCAATGAAAAAGTAGCTAGCACAATGGGAGGTGTTACTGAAAGGTTTTGACTTATTCCTGTCATTGCATTATTTTCCTGTTGCTAATTACCTTTTTTACCCTTCTGTCTTGACAGTTCATCCTGACTGGAGCCTTCATTCTAATATACTTTTTCACATAGATGTCTATATTGTTTCTTTTTGGGATATACTCAAGAATGTTTTGGAGTACTGGGTTGGTGATTATGAATTCCTTAATGTGTTCTTTGTCATGGAAATATCTTGTTTATCAATTCTGATTTTCAGGATATATCAGTCTGGGGGTCAGATTCTTTCCCTTTCTTTCTTTCTTTGTTTCCTTCTTTTGTGATAGAGTCTCACTATGTAGGCAGAATGACCTTGAACTCACTATGTTGCGGAGACTGGCCTCAGACACATGGTGATTCTCCAACCTCAGCTTCCTGGGTGCTGGAATTACAGGCATGTACCATGCCTAGCTCATTTTTCTAGCTCTCTTGTTGCTTTAAAAGGTATCTCTGAGTAATTGACCTCAGCCTTGTCTTCTAGATCTGACACTGTGTTCTCACATGGGTCACTTCTGTTGCCCATATTTCAGTAGAATTTTTAGTCTTCCAGATTTTTTTTTTGGTTCCTTTTCATGGACTCAAATTCTTTGCTAACTTAGTCACTAATGTTTTGTATAATTTTCTTTAGCTCATATACTTTTTTTAGTGCTTTCAGTAAACCTACTCATCATTTTTTTTTATTAAGTTTACTGTCTAGTTGTCTCTTCTTTGAGCTTGCTGTTAACATTTTTGATCTGCTTTTGACCTTTTATCATGTTGATTAATTGAGCTGTGTGGATTCTAGTTTCTTACCTCTTTCGAGCTCAAGGATCAGAGGAATTTTGGGAGGCATTTTGTTGCCACATCTTCTCATTTTTCTATTGTTGATGTTGTTGTTGTTGTTGTGTGTGTTTACATGTGCATGCTGAGATTTGTGGTCACTCACAGTGGAAATATTTTGTTCCTTGTGGAGATTTCTTTAGTTTGTGTCTACTTTTCAGTGATGCATGCTCAGCATGGCTAACTGTAAGCCTCTATCCCTAGACATAACCCCCTTTGTTAATTTGGGTGGAGAAGATGCAGTGTAACTCACACAGCAGCAAGTTCTCCACAAATGGACCCCAAGATTGTTGACAACAAAAAACCAAGATATTGGCATAAGGAGATAATCTATCAATAGCAACAACTAGGTCACCATGACAATAACACCTGTATAAGCAACAATAATAGTGTGAGAAACAAATTGGCTATTGACATACTGTAAGAATCAGTAATGTACTATCCTGAACTATAGAAAGATCCATAATTATTACATAAATACGAATGTACACCAAATATTGACATACAATAAATACCTGCTAAATGCAATAACTGTATTTCCAGTAACAATCAACAATAATGCCATAAAGTTAAATATCTAGTGATTAGTAAATCTTAATGGTCATACAAATAAAGAGGGAGTGGGAAAGAGAAGAAAGAAGAAAATTTTTGAAAACTTAAGTACTGTAAAATGAGCAGAATGAGAGAGAAGATGAAGGATAAATGATTCTGGTAAGGAATAAAAGGCAATAAATAGAATTAGATGAAGATAACACAAAAGAACAAACAAGAAAAAGAAAAAATAAGAATAAAAATTTAAAGGAAAAAAGAAAGAAGAGAAAAAACAGAAAGAGATGAAGGAAAACAAAACAAAACAAACAAAAAATCCCCCAAAAATTCCCACCACCAAACCCCAAAAGCCAATGGAGGAGGAAAACAAAACAAAACAAAACAAATAATGAGAAAAAAAAATTCTTTTGTATTTGAACGAGTGGTTTCTGTTCAGGATCTTCAGTTTCAGAATCCAGCAAGTCATGCTTTTTCTCCTCCTGGTTTTACAACCCGTGGGTTTGTAAGGTGCCCACCCTCTGCTCCAGAGGCCCCTCTGTCCATCCACCTTAGGCTGTGGCAACCATCTAAGCTGAGGCATGTGCTTGCTTATGCTGATAGGTGAGGAAAGCAAACAGACCTTTGTTCTCTGCTACATGCAGGTAGCAAGGTAAGGGGTCAGGAAGACTGTTGTACTAAAAGTGCCAGCAGTTTCATATCCAGCTGGCTCTGAAAGCCACACACCACGGCTGGCATGGCCGGTGTCCTTCCTTACCTGAGCTTAGACTTCTCGGGGGGTCTGTGTGGAGCCTGCTCCCTGTCTGAAACTGTCTCCCACAGCCTTCTCTCTCCCAGTCACTGTGGGAGGGCAACTGGGAAAACTGAAGAGAAGTCAATTTGTAATTTTTATGTGGCTCAGTCTTTAATAATCAACTTCTTCCCGAAATAACTTTTGCTTAAACACTTTCTGGAAATGTGATGTTTGCTGCACTAGATTCCTTCTCCAAGCGTAGCCCTTCACGTGAGTAGATGGCACCCCCTCTTCCCCTGCCAGGATGAACTTCTGGATTGATTTTTTTTTTCTTACAATGTGGTTCATTTTTTCCCACTTCTCTGTGGTTTTGAATTTTCCTGCCAGTTCCCTCTCAATTCTTGGAGCTCTATTTCTTTTTTTCTCTTCACCAAATTGTTAGTTTACATGTGCCTGGATTCCAGGTCCTAGAGAGGCTGTATTTTGCTCCTGATTGCTACTCTACCATTTTGGTTTCCTCCACAAGTTTTTTCTTATCTTTTGACAACTGTGTCGAAGAATGAAGATTTTATGTACTTCATGTTAACTTAATCATGTACTTGATTACTGAAGAAAACTTTGACATTTCAATATTGACAGTCTACATTTTTTTCCAAAACATGCTATCTCCTATGTTTATCAGCACAATATTTCTCTCTCATTTTACTGCAGTAGAGTTCTAGCCTGCTTTATGGTTTCATAATGATCTGTGATTTTGCTTAATCATGTGTTCAAACTCTTGGGCAGTTTTGTAAACTTCTCAAAATCAAATTCTAAATGAAGTCTTCTTGCCCTTGCACCAAATTTAAAATTTACCAGAAGATCCTTAGAAAACCTCAAAGGATTTATTCTCTTACATTGTAAAACACAAACAAACAAAAAAAGAGATTGTTAATTTATCAGGATCACTGTATTTGATACGTTAAATTGTATGAAAAGTAACATGAAGTAAGAAGTGATGCTTAGCCAGGCATGGTCACGCACCTCTGTAACCTCAGCTATTCAGGAGGCTAAAGCAGAAATGTCAAGTTTGAAGTCTGCCTGAGCATTTTATCAAGGTATTGGTAGGCCAGAGAACCTCACCTGTGAAATTTATCACAGGAAAATCTTTTCTTTTAGTGTTGAGAGGTATGGTGGGGGGAGGCTGTGAATTATGGTACAAAAGACATATGTGGTGGCACATGCCGGTAGTCCCAGCACTCTGGGAGGGTGAGATAGGAGGATTGCTTGTTTGAGTCTAGCCTGGGCATCTAATGACTTGGCAAAATTCTGTCTTAAAATAAAAAGTATGAAAAATGTTGGGGATGTGGCTTAGTGTGAAGGCACTAGGTTTAATTCCTAGCACTGCCTCTCCAAAAAATGTTATCAAGAGAAAAGAGACATCTTTCTCATTTTACCAGGGATCAAACATATGGGTGTTCCAACATTGAACTACATGCTATCCCTTTTCATCTTTTATGTTGAGCCAGTGTATCATTAAATCACCCTGGCTGGGCTCTGCGTTCTCCTGCTTCACCCTTCCCAGTAGTGTGTTTCTGTACCTAGCAAGATGCATCCTTTTATTAATATTTACCTGGACAGGAGTTCATTGAAAATGACCCAAACTCAAAGAAAAAGTATAAGGATATATATACAACTGTAACAAAGGATAAGAGATTTTCATTTGGGGGGAATAAGATATTGTGGGCAAATGACTGTGAAACATGAGGAAACTAATAGGAGGACTGTTTTACTAAGATTATGTAAATCGTGTATACATGTGTGTGTGGTTCTTGGGGTTGAACCCCGAGCCTTTGCACTGAGTTACATCCCCAGCCTTTTTTATTTTGAGACAGGGTCTTGCTAACTTGCTAAATTGCCCACACTTGTCTTGAACTTAGGATTGTCCAGCCATAGCCTCCCAGAGTGCTGGAATTTCAAATGTGCACCATTACACCCAGCCTATCTAACTCATTTTGGTGTTGACTCTATCTCTAAATGATAAATAGCTTTCCAATTCCTGGAATAGGCACAGGATGGATGGGGAGAACTTTCACAGAGGACGTTCAGGCCCTCTTCTTAGGTAGACAAGGAGTAATGCACTGTTCTTGCATCTTTTAATTTTTGATTGCCTTCACCTCAATGTACTGTAACTCTTGCACCTTATTTTGGTTTATTATATAGCCTGATCTTCATTTCCCTCACCTAAAGCTTCCCCATAATTTTCCTACATCAAGAGCTGAGCTGGTAGCTATGAGATAATTTGACTTGATAGCTGAGAGGTAAGCGATGTGCAAAGGAAAACAAACAAACAAACAAACAAACACAGACCAGATAGAGTAGGAATAAATGGTAAAAACAAATTTAAGCTTCTTACCTGCATGTTATTGAACTAGTCTCCAAGTCCTGTGAATAACTCATCTGATGTGAAAATAAGAGAATGGAATCCAAGTATATTTTAGTAATATTGCAGTAAAAATGTTCTAAAAATAGTACATCAAGGGAAGGGCACGACTGGGGTAGGAGAAACTGGGCTCCAGAGTGATGTAGGCCTCAGATACCTGGGGGAAGCAATGGGCATGAAAGTGGTGAGGTGGGCAAAAAAGATGACAGGGAAATACCTACTGTAAGTTTAAACAATAAATAGGATAAAAAGGGAGTGAAAGAAGAAAGGTACGCACATATTTCTATGTCACTATTTGTTGCCTGCTAAATAACTATTAATAATTAAGGGCAGTGCATATGCTGGGCAGTATACCAAGAATATTACATTGGTGCACATACCAATTTCACCTCAATTCCTGGGCTGGAGATGTAGCTCCATGATAGAGTTCTTGCTGGCATGCTTGATGATCTAGGTTTGAGCCTTAATATCACTGAAACATAAATCCAAGTTCATATTAATTCTGATGCTATCTCCATGAATTAGGCTGTTTTTCCCTACCTTATGGAAAATAAACCAAAACCATATCTCAAAGATTATGTCTCTAAGGTATAATCTCCATAATAGAATTAATAGGAAGTGATACAGGGACATGAACCAGCACAGTGTAACTCCAAGATCCTCTTTCCTCCTTAATATCTTTCTTTTTTTCTTAAGGCAAATTAAATTTTGTGCCTGAAGAAGAAAAACTGGCAGAATCTAGGCACCATTTGTTTTAACCCTGGTGATTGAATTAACTCAGCAATATTTGCTGAGAATTCATGAATTGTTAATGGAATTGCTGAAGTACTATCACCTTTGCTGGTGCCTGCTTGAAGAGAGTGCCTTAATTTAACTCCAGGGTATTTAAATTGTTTGGCTTCTCCGAAGCTTCATTTAATAGGTCTTGACCTGGAAGTTGGCCAAGAGCTCTTGACAATAGATGTGACCACTATTCCAAGAAACCATTTCTTATAAAATTAAGTAGAGCAAAGGGAAGCGTATCACTGAGTATGTATTGCTCTATTGATCCAGCTTATGTGTCTTGTAAGTTATTAATGGTGGGCACATACTACCAGAAAAGTAGGAAAATAGAAGCAATCAAAACCCCCTTCCTATCTGAGATGCAAAGTAGCTTTATAAACTGTGCAATACTATACAAAGAGCTTTCTTTTTTTCCGAACTGGAAATTGGACCTGGGGTTTTCCTACTGAGCTATATGCCCAGCCCATTTTTCATTTTTTAATTTAAGAAAGAGTTTTATAAGTCACTAAATTGCCCAGGCTGAATTCAAACTTGTGATGCTTCTGCCTCAGCCTCCTAGATGCTGGGATTACAGAAGTGAACCACCACACCCAGTTTCCTATTAACATTTTTTATTAATACATGTTTGCTGCTCATAATGATTACATTCATCATAGATAGTTGGTACATGTAAATGACACATTTTAATTTTTTTTACAAACCTTTCCCTTCCCCTTCCCTCTATTTTCTCTCCGTCCTTCCTTCCTTCCTTCCTTCCATCTTCACTTCCTTTTTCTTCCCTTCCCTTCCCTTCCCTTCCCTTCCCTTCCCTTCCCTTCCCCTCCCCTCCCTTCACTCTCTCTCTCTCTCTCTCTCTCTCTCTCTCTCTCTCTCTCTGTCTCTCTCTCTTTCTCTTTCTTTCAAGACACAGTCATACTACTAGGGTCCAGGTTGGACTTGGAACTTACCATGTAGTCCAGGTTGGGCTTAGAATGGACGTCATTCTGCCTCAGTCTCCCCAGTGTTGGGATTACAAGTATGCACAGTACCACCACACTTGGCTTTTTATGCCCCACTCTCACCCCAGTATTTGAGATTGAACCTAGGACTTACTCATTCAGCTACATACCAGCCATTTTTATTTTTTATTTTCAGACAGGATATCACTAAGCAGCTAAACTTCCCAGATTGGGATTGAATTTTTGAACCTCCTGCCTCAGACTCCCAGAGTGCTGGTATTAGAGGCACGCACCACCACTCTTGGCTACACTTGGCTTTTAATATCCACTTTTCCCACAACAAAACAAACTGGATTCAAGTGATCTCCCTGTCTCTGCCTTCTAAGTAGCTGGTATAACATGTGCACACCACCATGCCAAGCCCTTATTTATTAAGATTTCTGTTTGACAGAAATGGCAACCACAGAGGCTATGGTTTAATTATCCCATAAAACCTCAAGCAGTTTGTAATTGCCTCCTGGCTCTGAAAATACTCTGTAAGTGAAAAGTATGTATATATCTATGCATTATTTTTGCAGTACTGAGGATTGAACCAAGGTCTTTCCCATTGAGTTACATTCATAGTTACAGTTTTATTTTTTAATTTAAAACAAAGTTGCTAAGTTAATAATTTTCCCAGGCTAAGCTGGAACTTGCGATCCTCCTGCCTCAGCTTTCAAGAGTGAGGGAATTACTGTCTTCCTCATTAATAATAAAATATCTATGACAAATATTTGTATGCGAGTCACTTTAATTTTTTTTGAAAATCATACTTTGACTCTAGGCCAGAGATTCAGACATTTATTGAACTGAGTAATTATGACAAAACGACATTACTCTAAAATTGGATAAGAAAAATAAGGGCAGAATAGAAGCTGGCAGCAAATCCCCATTTCTCCAGGACCTGAACTTGAGATACCTAGAAATAACAACTTAGTGAAGAAAGGGAAAAAGAGCTGTAGGTACTAAGAGCCAATAAGAAAGCTAAGAATCACGGGGAATCTGAAGACAGTGCAGAAAAATGAATGAAGCAACCCAGAATTCGAACCCTGGCTCCCCTGAAAGGGAACCGAACTCTGTTAACACAAGGTAAACTCAGAAGGATGGGCAGCCCCAATGATAAACAATGGGCAGACAAAGACTCAACAGTTATTGTAAGCTGAAAACACAGTGCGAGGGTGGGGCGGGGGTTAAAGTGATGGTGACTCCTCCCCCTTGGCAGGCTGGAGGGCTCACCATCTTTTGGAGTGATATAATTAAGTGATATAATCAAGAGCCATTTTGAAAACGGTTTTATTGATTAAGATTGGGCTACTCTGGGAATCAAAAGTCACAGAACAACCACACTTCAGAGTCTCTGGGGTCAAAGTACTGTAGTGACTGGACGGGAGATGACCACAAGACAGTTGTAGAGAGCCAGAGAACTAGTCATAGGGTCTCTGAGTTTATGTAGGTGAGAACTCAGACTCTGAGGACACAGATTTTCTACCCTCTGTGGTTAGAAGACAGGCTGGTCACGTAGTTTTTTTGAAGTTCTTGGGTCTGAGTGCTAGAATTAAGTAAAGTGGATGGCCTGGTTTCCTTCACCGCCTATTTTTAGAGCTCTGTGCTCTTCTTGCTTTTCCCAGTCACTAAGTGATCAAGATTATGTCTCAGCTTGGATGTTTACCATGCCCTGGGGTGTACGGGGAGAGGAGCTTCTGGAGCAACTGGGCACCTCGCAAGCTGGCCAGATGCAAAGCTAATCAGGAATAGCAGTGGAAGCTGTGCCATAGTGGTACACACCTGTAATTCCAGCACTCAGAAGTCCATGAACACTAAATCCTGACAAGGACACAGCATAAAAGGAAAGCTACATCGATATCTTTGATGACCATATTTGCAAAGAATCCTTTTTTTTTTATTTATAAGAAAATAGACACAGAAGATAGAAACAAAAAGCATGAAAGACAAACAACAACAACGACAGATCTGATACAATTACACTGTAGGTTTACACTCTGAGGTAGTTGAAGTTTTGACAGTAGTCACAATATTACATATCGTTACTTTCATAGGGGTTGATCATATTGACAGACATAGACACGCAAGGTTTATCAATTCAGGAATATTAATTTTCTTTTTCTATAGCTAATGTACCCAGCAATACAGTTTTTTTAGCTGTCTTATTTATGCATATTTATAAATTTATGTCTTTTTCTTTTTCCCTTCCTTTCTTCCTTTCCCCTTAGAGTAACTCTTGTTATCAT
>RJWM01007939.1:0-75497 GCA_004363535.1 Dasyprocta punctata | reverse complement strand
TATACATTGTGCTTCATGGTGAAGTTTTTTGAAAACTAAACCATATGAAGCGGTTACAACATGACTCGTTGCTTGAGGTTTATCTATAAAGATTACCTTACAAATCCATTCCACGGGTACTTACAACACAGGATGGTCAGAACTGTACACCTGGCTGTCCCTGTGCTAGACTAGCGAGACGTCACCAGACAGAAACACCACTGACGTTTGGCACGTGGAGGTCCTGACTCAGGCCAGTCACTCTGTCCAGGTGGTAATGTCAGGCGTCCTGAGTCTCAAGTGTCAACGTGTTAGAATGTCGTGTCTTTACCTCAGTTCATTTTGATCTTCCTAAACTTCTGTTTGAAAGTCACCCTCTTGTACATCCAGAGGCAAATTCAGACACTTCTCCCACTCGGCCGGCCTCAGTTCCAAGGTGTCCTTGGCCTCTGCGTCTAAGACATTGATTGTGGTGTAATGTTGGTATTCACTGGGGGCTTTGAAAGTGTCCCATGGATTCTTGTTTGGTGTTGGGTTTTCCTGGAGGAACGAGAGAAGGACAGTTACACATTTGATGATCAGTGCTGCTACTTGAACTTTCCGGGAGCAGAGTGTGTTTGTAACCCTAGCTCAGTTCACGCGATTCAGAGATGATGTGAAACTGTGACCAGCTGCAGGAGATCGTTTTAAGTTTGTTTTCATTGATCGACTGATGAACGTCTTCTCTGAGTCATGCTACAATTTTGCAGGAAGTGAGTAGCACCATGAAAGGCAGAGCAGATGCTGTTTTAACTCGGGCATCAAGTGAAATGTCACCATGCCTGTGCGTTCAGGTAGCAAGGAGGGTTAAGTTGCTGATAAGATTAAATCTAGAAAACTACGTGTCATGGCAGAAGTCTTAGTGAGATAAACAAGTGTACGGATATTTAGTGAGACATATCATTTAATACTGAAAAAGTTACTTGACCTAGAAGTATCATAAAGATTTTTAAGTCACTACCTTTGCCTGGGTTTTCTCAAGGCTCAAGGCTAATCCTTTTAGGGACACTTAAATGCTGTGACATTTTTTGTTTTGTGATTTTTCTTTTTCTGTTCTCGTCTGTCTTTCTCTCTTTCTCCCTTTCTCCCTTTCTCTTTCTTTCTTTCTTCTTTCTTTCTTTTCTTCCTTCCTTCCTTCCTTCCTTCTTTCTTCCTTCCTTTCTGTTTCTTTTGCTGTACATTCTCCACAATTTTCAGCCTAGGAGCATGGCACCCAAGTTAGCGAAATTCATTCTTCCCGTTAAACACCACGGTTTTGTGAAGACATAAGCAATACAAAAGTGCCTCTCAAAATGCCCAATGACTATTCCCCTGATGGTGCCAATAATACACATCCCCTCATATCCAAGATTCAAGATTTGCCTGGTTATGACTTCACTAAGGGTTGGCATCCTCTAAATGCTCAAAAAATATGTGAGTAACATCCTGTTCAGGCTCTTTCATCTGACATTTTGTAAGATTCAGCAATGAGCATATGAACATCTTTTTTGTGTGTGTGGTATTGGGAACTGACCCACGGCCTTCAGACTGAGGTACATCCCTAGTACTTATTTATTTATTTATTTATCTACTTAATTTTCAGTCAGAGTCTCATAAGTTACTAAGTTTCCTGCGTTGGGGTAGAATTGGTGATCCCCCAGTCTCCCAGAGTACTGGGACTATGGGCATGTGTCATTATAGCAACTTTTCTTTGTTTTTTGACTTCTGCACAGCAGGAGAATTTGAATGGGTTAAAATAAACTGAGTACCATTGAAGAATAAGAAGTAAGGCATGTCTGAAAGCTGCTTAGGAAAAAAACAAACTAAATCACTAATACAAAAGTGGGTTTCTGATGAATATTAAACTGTGTATTGATTAAAAGCTGAGTTTATGTATTATTGCAAGAGAAAATGCTAAGTCAAAGCTGTCACTTTTTGCACCAGCTCAGGTTTTAATTCAATACAGAGATTCACTGGAATTAATAATCTGTCACAAGGGACAGTTTAACTTTGCTTCACTAGAAATTTTATACTTTTAATTTTATCCTAACAAATTGATCAAGCCTTAAAGAAGTTTTCCTCTTAGAAAACACTACCTTTCAACTTCTATTAGCCTTTAATTTCTATTCAAGAATTTTAAAATGGCCCCAAAATCTAACATTCCAACTGTATTCTCATTTGTCACTATAGAAAGTTACGCTTAACAAGGATACGACAGCTGTTGAATGTGTCTTCTCTCTCTCCAAATCCATCTTTCAACTGATTATAATACATTATCAAGTAACGCAAGATAGGTACTTGATTTAGTATCTAGATACCACTCAGTATATGCAACATGATTTCAGACTGTAGGTTATAGAAATGGTAAATAGAAATATTTAGCATAACTAGAATGTAAATCACTTACGTCTTCAATGCATTAGTTGTTCTCAGGTTTTTTATTCCTACTTATGAGATCAAAGAAAAAATAGTCAACAGTAAAAATATAATAAAAAGTTAGCTTCTAGGATATGCTCATGGAATATTGCTTTGATCTAACATCCTAAAATCTCATAAACTACAGTCTTCTCATTTCCCCTTCCCCACCCTTCCTTTTATCCCTCCCTCTCTGATTCCCTTCAACCAATATTTATCTGCTGTTCTGTGCTGGGTATTGTATTAGGAACTAGAAGGGATAAAGCAGTAAATCAGTTATAGAAAAGTGGCAGAGTCTACTAGGAAAGTCAAGATTTAAAGCCTGATAATTCATACCCAAACTCTAGTTCCTCCACTTTGTAGGAATGTGATCCTAAGTAATTGACTCAATTTCTCTGAACCTCAACTTGAGTATCTGCAAACAGCCCTATGTATTGTATTGTGGACCAAAGGAACTAGTAATATGTGTGGATTAAGACCTGCTTTGTAGAATTGCAAAAATTATAAAACAGTAAGGGACCCTAGAATAATACCTGGAGAATCCTGTAAAGGTTCACTACTTAGTAATCATACTTAGAATAGAAGGTTATTTATTGTTAAATACAAATATAAGAGACAGTCTCATATCTAAGATATAGCAAAATGGATCATTATGGGAGTTCAGAGGAGGAAAGAGACATGGTTTCTTTCATGGTAAGTGCACAATCCTTTCTTGGAAAGGTGACATTCGGCCTGGCATAGAAGGATGGGTTTAACCATGGAGACACATGTATGGCTGGAGGTCTAGTGGCTGAACAGGCACACTAAAACACTGAGAAACCCCAAGAGTGGAGACGGGGAGGCAGTGAGAATAATGACTTGTTTACTTTAGTTGGTATGAAAATACCAAAAAAAAAAAAAAAGATAAGTTGAACTGAAAGGCTGATTATAAAGGGTTTTGAATAGAATTTGGAATTTATTTTGTAGGCGATAGGGAATCATTGACGGTTTGGAGCACTAGAGTGACTTGAATCATCATTCGACAGCTGAAAGGTTCACTGGGATGGATTCTGCTATGTCATAAGCTTTGTCTAAATATGCAGATTCTAATTCCAAAGGGCATTATTGTCAGCATGTGACCTATTGACTTTTTTTTTTTTTGACCTGTTGACTTTTGGAAAGGTTCTTTTAGTGAGAAACAAACCAGTTCATTAGGAATCACTGATGTGGTGCACAGAACTGCGGATGCCAAGAAAAACTTCAGAGGATGACTGAATCTAATGCTAGAAAATTCAGTGACAGTGTAAGATTCCTTTGGATTGTTCTTTGAGCTCAAATACAGACCAGAGGAGTAGTTAAACTGAAGACTCGGTGTAAAAAGCCTCATATAATTATAAATTCACTATAAGACACATGCATGAAACTTCCAACAATGCTCATTTGGCCTGAGAATGTATCCGTAGGTGAATGCTGAGCCCCACCACATGGCAGGCTGCCTCAGCCTTTCCTCATACTAGCTGCCCCCCTCGGCCCACCATTCTTTTCTGTTACATTCTTTCTCTTTCTTCTTCATCCTTTTCTGTGTTACTACTTTTGTTTCTTCTGCATCCCTACCCTCCCTTTGTTCTGTTCCTTTCTTCTTCTAACCCACCCATATTTAGTGAAAACCCAAAGAAAGTGTGTGCACTTTAGAAAGCTAGAATTTGGAGAAGCTCCTGGGGTGGGAGGAGAGACCTTGACAGTGGGCAGTTGAAAGACTTTCTTCTCTGCATATCATTTAATAGTGCTTATTCTTTTCCAGTGTGATTTAAGTGTTTTCCTACTTAGAAGCAGGAAAATGGACTAAATGGTAGTTTGGTTTTCCTTTGATTATCCAAATTCTATTATTTGAGATAATTACCATCATCAACTATTAAGAATTACAGACCCCTACACCAAAAAGGAAAAATACTATGAGATATTTTAAATGTCTTTCTTCATTCAATTATGCAATTTTTCATTAAAATGTGGCACTACAAATTATGTGACTGAATTAACGATAATGAACTCACATATTCATTATTAATCAAAATGGAAAAAGGAATTCTGACTTTTTCCTGTTCTGAGATATTCAGGACAATAGTCAAGTAGCAATAACAAGTCTTCCTCCCTACTCCCGTCCTCCCAGATGGTAAATATTTATTAAATCTCTTCTAGAAAAGGCATGCTGCCACAGAGACGCAGCGTAATTAGTAGACTGCTTTGGTTGTCAGGAAACTGAGACACAGATATTTGTGCCATTAATGATTTAATACCCAGACTGTATAACAAGGGGAAATTACAATCATATTATAGCAGTCAGCCAGCTGTAGCTCTTGCATAGCCTTTTGGATTTGTAAACAAACCCTCTCCCCTTGCTTTTTTTTTTTAAACAAATGTAGTATCTTCAATTTATTTCAATGCTAGCATTCAGTATTCTAAAATGAGTAGCTAATGTGTTTAGGCCTAATCTCAATGGTGTAATTCTCATTTGCCTGCTAGCTAAAAATTGATGGCTTAATGTTAGGCGAAAGAGATGAGAAAGAAGCACTCATTATGCATGATGTGTCTGGTATGTGCTTAGGCATCGTGTGGGAAAACAAATAATGCATGAGTCCTGCTTTAAGAAGAAAAATAGATTGATATATTCATGAACTATTTAGAGACCAATTAAGGGTTAAAGTGTAGAGTATTTTCATAACTTTCATTTAACAAACACAGATTGAGCTATCAGAGCCACGGAATAAATTCACTGGAGCCGTTTACTGATAACCTACCATGACCAGCACTGTGCTAGTACTGACAGCAAGAAAAGAAAAACATACAGACATGTAAAGTTCTGCTCATCAGCTTTTCATAAGCTAACTTCCTTAATCAGGAGGCTGGGGTTAAGACTCATCAAATTCAAAGGCTGAATCATTAGAGTTGGATCAAATATCATGTACTTTATATATATATATATCCCTTCCCTTCCCTTCCCTTTGCTTTTCCCTATCTCTCTCTCTCTCTCTCATTCTCTCCTTCTTTCTGCTTACCTCCCTCTTCCCGTCCCCTCCCTTGCCCCTCTCCCTCCTCATTTCCTCCCTCCCTTCTTGCCTCCCTGCTTTCCATCTGTCTGTCAGTCCTTCTTTCCTTCCTTGCATTTTGGAAGAGGGCAACCAGCATGGCAAAGAGTGGGCAACGACCACTGCACGTGGAGTGCCGCCCGCAGGTGTGACACGGAGCTGCCCGTGTCTCTCTCTCTCGTGGCTGGACCTCAGCTTGGCAGCCTGTTACTGGCTTTTACAGTTGCTGTGAGGGTTGAAAGCGATGCATTCAGCAGTGTAAATGAATGAGAAGAGAAGGGTTACAGCAGAATCGACGACCAAAACCCCTGATACAGATGTGTGCACCAGGACTCTTAGCACAAAACGTGATTCTCCTGGAGATAAAAACCTATCACTTTGCTTTTAGGTGACAAATTCATATTTATGTGATAATTATGTTTTATGGTCTTAAAATGGCAGGCATTCAAATGAAAATGGAAAAAAGTTAGCCAACTATTCAGATACTTTAATGAACTGAACTTTAACTCTGATGATAAAATAGCCACACGAAGTTAACACATTTTAATGACTAACTTTAATAAAAAAATTATAAATTAGAGAATTTGAAATATGAATAAATTCTGAGAAATTCTACCACTCCCAGTTTGTCTCTCAATAACCTTGCTAAAGTACACTTTGGGGTCATATCATTGTATCTGTCTACACTGGACTTGCATGCTCAGCGGGATTAGGAGGTCCGGACTCCACGTGGGTCCCGTGGGTGCCAGGCTCTGGTGGGGCAGAGTGAACTCACCATGCTGCTTGTATTTGGTATGTCCCGAAATCTGTCCAAAGTCTGAAATTTCTGATTTAGCTCCTGAAACAGCTCCATATGCCTCTTCCTTGTATGCATGACCTTCTGCAAAAGAGGACAGGATGGTTCTCACGCAAAATTTAACTTGTATATTTTTTAAGAAGAGGTCTAATAGTTTTGCTTGATAGTAAATCAAGCTTGGCAGGAACCAGGAGTCCCAAAAGATAACACAAATGTGAACAACATGCACCAAATCCTTGTTTCCTATTCTGTATTTCTTGAAAAGGAAGAATAGGCATTTTCTTCCATCTACAAGATTACCAAAAATTAGGATTTTTTTCTTGTGGGTACATTAAAAATATAGCAATAAAAAAAGCACATATATAGCTCTCATCTTTGAGTAAAATTTTCATCCTTCAAAAGTTAAATCTGTTTTACAAAAATTGCTATAATATGTTAAACATGTTTTAAAATTTTGGACTTGTAAAATACCTGATTTCCCTGATGCTCATCATGGGAAATATTACTTTTTTATGTTTTATCTCTATAAACACTAAAATCCTAGCTGGCTGTACTAAAGGGGATGCAAAATCCCAGCCCCTGCCATTAAGGCTGACTCAAAGCACTAAAGCATCTGAAATATACATTGGATCTAAAAATTGCACTTTCCAAGTGAATAATGATTGGGCTTTGCCGAAGTAAAATCTGGCCCACAGGTTTTATATATTTGTTTATGAGGTGGTACGGAATCTTAACAATTAAGAGGTGCAGTGTAAGTAGTGTAGTTATGGGCTTCTAAAATCATAGGTACAAATGTGTTCATGCTCTTCACCTCCAGTTACAGCCTTTTCTCCCAACTTCATCGTAACTCAGCAAATGGAGTCATAAATAAAAAATGATCTTGGGGAAAGTACCATGGGCTGAGCATTTAAAAGAACACTAACAGGGGCTGGGGTACAGCTCAACCACACAGTGCCTGCCCAGCAAGTGCAAGGTCCTGATTTCGATGCCCAGTACCAGGAAAAAAACAAACCAAACCAAACCAAAATGGCACTACCAACGAGGAGTGATATACTAAATTTCTTGTGTTTACAAGTTCTATTTTAAAGGAGAAAATGTCTTTGTCAATTTTGGTATTTTAAAGTTATATATCAGTAATCAGATGATTATCCAAGACTGTACACCTCCTCGTTTGTTTGGATAAGACTTGCATGTATTTTAAAGCATATGTTCAGAACTCACCATGTGCTCACGTGTGTTACATAGGTATATGACTGCTATGCCTAAGCTATGATTTGAACATTTGGTCCATTGTTTTAAGTGCCAAATATTTTTGAAAGTAGGAATTTGTTTTGAAAAATAAATAGATCTTTGGAGGAAAATCATAATGCTTAATTTTCTTATAAAAAGACACTTTTAGTGAACAGTATATTTTCTTGAAGGAAAAAATAGCAAAAGAGAAAGGCAAATTGAATCTTTGACACATTACAAAAGCCTATTCTCTCCTATGCAATCTTTAATTTCCCATATTTAATGACTGTGCATCTAGGTGATTCACTGTCAGGCTAATTTCTTCTATTTTCATTAGCCTATATTATGCAAGATAATTCCGCCATTTCAAGTCTTGCAATAACCAATTTCTATCTTTGCACCCTTTGTCTCTAAGAGTTGGCTGTTGAAGCACTGGGCAGTGGAGGATATGAATGTGGCACCATTACTCGTGATGGAGACATGAAACACAGCAAACAATTACAGAGTGATTAACTTCCCATCAGTTCTGAGTAGAGTACATGAAACAGATTTGCAGAATTTACAGAGAAACACCAGGCAAACATAATTCGATGAGTGATAGCTGATGGAGATTTATGAGAGGGAGGATTTGCATAAGTGATTCAATGGAGAGATTTGGTGACTTTGTAGCTGGCAAATGCAATTCAACATGTTCTGTTCCTGGGGAAATTGGAACTTCCATGCTGCTCCAGGCCCTGAGATACTTAGTAAAATGTAGATTTCTGTCACAAGAAATACTTTAAAAAAAAGTCTATTGTTAGATACTGGATCTGCCTCTACCAAACACATTGTATTTCCATAGTAATGAATCTTATTACGTAGAGTTAGTTTCTCCTATGGTGCACTAGGAATGATGTTACACTGCTGGTATTTCTCTAGGGATCTTTCATTGCATCATTTAGCATATATTTATCAACTCTAAATATCCTGCTATATATCAGGGTAACAACAATGAAAAATATGATTAAATTACTGGTTTCTAGTAGCTTCAAGTCTAAAAGAACATCGGCATTAGTTGCATGATAATTCAAATAAAAGTTTATAACTGTGATAAAGAAAAACTGATTCTGCTATGGAAGTGATAGTTACAATAAATGCAAGTAAGACAATCCACAAATTTTTATATCTATGAGTACGAGTTTGAGTTGAAACTTCTAAAATTAATTATTCCATGATTTTTTTTTTGTCTGTTCTCTCTTCTATTTTCTAGAATTCAGGGGATTTCTAGTTTGATTTTCAATCCTCTGCCTGAATTCCCTCTCCTCAATAAGATTTTCCAAGCTATCTGTATCAAAGGCAAGTACCCCAAGTTTGAGCCCTGCATCTGATGTTTGCTTGCTGTGCAACCTGCATTTGATCTACATCTTGTGAGACGGTCTTGACTTTGTTTTGGGAGTGCTTTCATTTCCTATGTCTCTGGAAATGCCAATCAATATCCCCTACTGCCCCTGACCAAGAACTGAATTATTTTATATCTTTCCAACTAAGTTCTTTTGTTTCTTAACGAAGCCACTTCATAAATTTTTTAGAGCAAATAACCTCTATTATATAAAGTATGTTTAAGATACAAAGCAAGGGTCAACTACGGTCCACTGGAAAAGAAGATACATTAACTGATTAGAAGTGTTATGATCATATTCTGATCAAATAAGCAGTACCGATTCTGAATTGAGTGGATTTTATTTCAAGGAGTTGGATCACTAGGACATACTAAGACATATAGACATGAAAAATACAAGGTTATTATTGCTAACCATGTTACATAACCAAAAAGCATTTTGAAATATCTTACTCGCATAAGTTCATGAAGGTTATTCCAAATGATAAAACTCAAGGACCATAAAATGAACAGGGAAGCAAGCAAAAATTTGGATGCTAAAATATGGAGGCTTTCCTGCTGAAAAAATAATGGCAAATATATTCGCATGCCAGCTAATCACTCTGATTTAAAATTGTCAATTAGGCACCATAGTAATGATAGCCTGGAATTCTGGCAGAACTAGCGCATTGGAGTGGTCCTTCACAGCGCACATCTCTGCCACGCGCTCAGCTTGGTTTTTCATGTACAATTCCCTTTGTTCACAGACTGAGCCTGTCTTCCAGCCTTCATAATGAGGTGGGTTCCATCAATAAGAACACCACCTGCACAGTGAACACTGGGTGGTTTCCAACCCTTCAATATGCTGAGATAAACACTTTGCTCTGTGTTAAGTTTTCACAAGTATGAAAGGTGTCTCTGCATTGATTTACTTTATGAGTTTTTATGTGTGGTGCTCTTGCCTTTGATGGTCTTAACCACTTAAACATTTTCATTCTTGCAAATCTCATTTATCCATATCAATGACTATTTTTGGACTTTTCCTTTATCTTAACATTTATACTTACATTTTTTCTTTTTTGTGTGTGATTTAAGCATCCTGTTTCCCAAAGAAACTGACTTCTGTGGAAAACTCGATTTAGAACTGTGTTTTCTAAAATCTTGTAATGATGATAAAATGGTCACATATGCGCGTTTTCTATTCACATAAATGAAGATATATTCTGGCTGGCAGTATCTATAGGATTCAAGATCTTTTCATTACCATGACCATCAAATATTGTAGGTATCTTTTGCAATAAAGAAAAGTACATGATAATGCTTCTTTCCATTCAGATTAACATCACTCAGCAGTTTGTTTGATGTCATGTATGAAATCTTGTCCCAAGAAGACTACCAAGCTAAATGCATAAGCAGTTTAGCACCTTATTTCAGAGGACTTCTTTTTTTCAATTTACATTTTGTAATTCAAGAGAGGTAGTCTTTTCAACCCTTTAGTTGTTGTAGTAGAGAAAAGTGGTAAGTTGTGAAGCAAATGTTAGTGAATTAGACACTGTTATCTATCACAGTTTCTAAATAGGTATCTATAGTTGTATTTATAGGAATTTCTTGAGCTTTTTTTTCAACCTGGGACCAATAATTTATGCAACCTGCCTAATAATTCTTATTTAACATCAAATTAGACACTTTAATACCAATGCATTAAAGTGAACTCATCTGAACTAGAGGAGATGTGCCTTGATTCCCTGCCTTTCTTACTGGTGCTCACAGAAACTCAATCGCAAAATACAGAATCATCATTTTTTCAGTTCTTTCACTCCATGCTTGGTTAAGGACTAAGTGCCTCAGATTCTGTCTCTGCAGGGTTGCTCCACCACTTTTTTGACCCTACCACCTTGATGAGACGGTCTTTCATCACTGCTTTCCTAGATCGCCCTCTGCCAATTTGTATTTCAACTACCTCTTTTCCCAATCACAATCTATCCTCCCCATTACTGACTCATTAATCTTTCTAAATCTCAGATTAGAACAGCTTTTCAGAGCAAGCTTCTCCTCCCGGGGTGCAAGACATGGGTTCTAAATTAACCTCCCCGTCTATTCTCTCATCCCACTGAGCACTGTTCAAGTGAATTTTGACTTGAATTTTTTTTAAGCATGCCACACATTAGCCAACTCCCTTGCCTTTTCCTTCTGAAATTTCCACCTGCTGTTTATAACCTCCCTGAGTTACAGCCGAGATGGCTGCCTTTTCAAGTCAAACGTGGCTATCTTTAAAGTGCCGCCTCCACAGCTGTTCATTTTCTACCCTGTCTCTGCTTTAACATGGGTAGAGTGGTTAGCAACTCTTTGTCAGAGCAAACTGGATTGAAAAATAATTTAGTTTTTGGAAAAAAATCATTCAACAAAAATCTATGGAATATTCACTATAAATCAGGAGCCCTGCTTGAAGCTGGAAACACACTTTGATTTGGCATTTAGTCACAGAGCACAGAAAGATCACGATGGTATTTGTCTGTGTAATTTCCAGAATGCAAGAATTAGTATTTCACCATTTTAAGACTATTTATTCCAGGAGTGCAGAGGTACCCTGAAGACTGGCTACATAAAAGGGCTTTTCTGCAGGCATCACACTAATTAGCTACAAAAGTTTTATGAATATAGGAGCTGACGGAATATTATTATTGCATGTAGCCTCTGGGGAATGTGGTTGGTTTAAGGCCTGGAGGGAAGATGCTCACAGGAGTGCACAAGGCAGCTATCACTGGCAAGATGTTTAAGTCAGTCATCTTCTGCTAAAGTCAGCTGGGGGTGGAATAATGTCAGGGATCTTGACATAAATTCAGTTAATTCAGCCTAAATTTAAGTGGGTGAGGACTAAACTCCTCCTCAATGACCATCTACAAAATATAAATTGTATCTGTGTTTAAGTCTGGGAATAATTTTTCTGAACAGAATCTATGAGCTGTCTGCCACATTCTTGTAATAGCATAAGAAACTAAAGGGAGTAGCATTAGTTGATAAACAAATGGTAATGTCAGAAAGCACACATTCCATTGCCGAGGGTAGTGTGCAAACACTACAGTAATTAAGGGACAAATATCTGGGTTCTTGTGTTACAACGTTTGACCATTTCTCCATTGTTAGCAAATATTTTGTTAATATTGTGGTTTGATGTATGGAATACTATGCAAGAAGTATCAGCCTAAGGAATCTGCTAGCAAGTGACATTGAAAATAGACTACCCCCCCAAAAAAAAGGACAGTTTTCAAGTGGTCGCAGGGACACAGTATTTTAGTGCCGTGATTACATAACTGGATGGTAGACTTAAAGCTTAATTTTAGATCTAGGGTTTTAGTGTATTTTCTCGCTGATCCCCAGTGGGTTGCTTTGAGTCTCTTTTCCTTCGTACTAACATAACAATTTGTTGACTTTTGACACACGTTGCATAAACACATACAATGTATAGTCCTCTATTTCTGGCCACCTAAAGCATTAACAGAAAAATAAAACCCCTAAAATATCTGTTCCTTAAAAGGCACTGAAGTTTCTAAAAATGAAGATCACACAATAATTTTATTAGAATCAATAACATTGAGATTTTATGCTAAAAATGTAAGACACAGTGAAATACATATTCCATGCCAGCTTACCACAATGGAACTGTGTCATAAGCTACTTAAATTGTGATGTCAGATTCTTTAATTATTACTTTGTATCTTTTACTTTGAATTATTACAGAAAATATTTTTCCTTTGATTCTTTTCAGGATAAAGTCATTGTTTATCATTGTGGTAAAAAAAAAAAAAAAAAAGTCTCACACTTGACACACACCTTACATTATAGAGCTACAACAGTCATCTAAATAAATGAGATGATTGGATTAGGAAATTCCATGTTCCAGGAGTGTTCTGAAATTTTGGAAGTATCAGTTAAGAGTACTGAGTTATATGTATGCATCACAAGGGTACAAATATGCTGGAGAAATTTATACTATATTATATCCAATTATGTCAGCAGGCTATGAATCATATTCAATTATCAAGAAGCATAAGTGCATTTCATGTGATGCTTAAGCATCATTAAATTTGTGCTTAAATAAGCTGCTTAACTGGTACGATTTTAGTAACTTCTAACATCAATATTACAGCATCAACACAAATTCAGTATAAACTGGAAAATGGAACTCTTCATCTTGTTTATATCTGCGAAAAGACATTTACTAAACACAGGAGAACATTGAATGAATACTTCCTCCTGGAAGAATGAATCTGAATGTACCACAGAGAAACTAAACTGCCAGCGTCAGAACACAAAGCAAAGCCTCCCTAATGAGCTCCGCACAGGATTTCTCCAGGTGGTCTCTGATGACAAGCCAAAAAACCCTCTTACATATAAAAATCAAGAAACTGGCAGTCTGATTCTCCCAGCAGACACCTTTGACTTCAACTCCCCCAACTACCCACTTATCTCAGCATTCATAAAACAGACCCTTTACCGATCAGGAGGAACTCAGGCTAGCATACACGAAAAGTAATTAGAACTTTAAGACTTTTGTCTACAACTATCCAAACAGCACGAATTCAGATTTAAAATTCTGACTTATTTAATTAAACTCAGTAGTAGACCCATATAGCTGCATAAAGTAATACATTAAGTAATTACCGATTTTGGATCAAAAACATTATAAAATAATTCATGGACACTTACCTCAAAGTCGAGGTCTGAGTATCGCGATTTTCTTCTCTGTTACAGTTTTTTAAAAAGAAAGAGAAAATCAATAAAGTTACATTAAGTGATTCAAACAAAATGAAGATCATTATTTCCATTAAAGATAATCCTGCTTATTTGTATTATAAATCTTTCTTTCATATAAGAAACATCTTCTAATTTTTATGATTTCAAAATATTCCAACTACATTATTCCATCCTCAGTTTGAACTTCCTTTAAAATTGAAATATGTTAATAATACAGAATATTTTTCATCTTGATGTCTTAAGCTTAGTTTTCAGTAAGGAGAAAAGCTTCATGTGAAAATTCACACAAATATTTCACTCTTACTTTACAGATGCAGAAGATTAAGAGTTTTACCAGAAAGATAATCCAGGTACCCAAAGGCCTCACACCAACCAATATCACCGATGAAGTCTCCCTAGAATTCATTCACACCACTTCTACCTAACCTCTATCTAAGTCCAAGCTTTGTGGACATCTACCTCACACATTTCCCCTCCACAATACAAAATTCCTTCTAATTGCGAGCCCTAAAAATTATGTATTCTAATTCAGTAGTGCAAATAACAGATATTTCACACTCCAGCAAAACGCTTCAGAGTTCTTCGATGGCTCTAAATCCGTTGAAGTCTTTCCAAATCTAGTTATAAACACACATTAATGAAATAAAGTAATTAGGCAGGAGGCCTGTTAGACTCAGGAAACATGATTAAAATGAAATTATGCCATCTCATGTGATGATTTTATGATATTAGTATGAGGGAGGAATTCTCAGCATCTGTTGGAGGAACCCAGTAGTTCCTGGAGTGGATGAGACGGACATGGAGATGTCTATTAAACGTGTAAAAAAACCCTCCAGACTTTGAAAGAACAAAGCAAATTGTTAACACAGTTTTTTTGTTGAATTTCGATTTATTTATTTTTCTTAGAGTGGGGATGAAACACAGGAAGAATTAATACATATTTAAAATGAGTAATATTTAGGCAGTTGGAGAACATGTAAGCCTTTTGGCATAGTTTTACTTTCTCTTTCTCTTTGTTCCCATCTCAGCACCTACAATCTGCAGCTCCCTGACTTCCATGGGAGCCACGCCCGAGGAGGTGGGAGGCTCTACTCTCCCGTGCAACTGCCGAACACGACAGACAGAAAAGCATTCATGCACTTGATTGAAAACTATGACTTAAGTCCTGCAGGTCAAGTTACAATTGTCACTGTATAACTGGAACTACTCCTCAAAGTGTGTTTCAATAAATGGAAGATGATATATCTAAAGAAAGGCTTCTTTTTTTTTTTAAACAAAAGCGAAGTTCTGAAATAATTTTCTTTTGGCGAAGCTGCTTAAGATTAGAATCCAGCCTTCAAGTATAATCAAGGAGAGAGTTGAGAAGCGATTGATTCATTCAGCGGAAGCTCAGCATGTTAATCTCATTTCTCCTCTTCTCAACACCACCCTCGTGACTAACCCGGCCCTCCTTGGCCATCTCCCTGCTACTATTGCTATCTAACTGTGTTGAATAAAACCGAGGCTCCAGTCCATTGCACCCCGACTTCCTGCACAGTGCTAGTTTAAATGTCAGTGTCTCCATCCTGCTTTCAGAGGGTCCTGCTTCTTGGCACCGTGATGCAACAGGGAGCTTTTGTACACATGCATGAAGCAAAGTTCTTTTTCAATTCAGCAAAATTCAAGCATGAAAACACTTAGCTTTCAGCGATTATTATTAAGAAATTAGTCATGAGGTTTGCATTCCATTTGAAAATTAAATAGTGAAATCTTATTTAAAAGGCTCAGTTAGCTAGAAGAATTGGGGGGCCTTCTGCAACAGCCACCAAGGGGCTCTCCATCGCCAAAAGTGCTAAAAGCCAAACATCACCCTGCTCATTTCAGAAGGCAAGGTTGTGTTACCTGTGAGTATGTATGATGGATACACAGTGCTAAAGGGTCTGTATTGTAAGAGCAAAAGATGGGAACCTAGAAGAACACCATATTTCAATATGGAAAAGAAAATAGATACAGCCCCATGAATAGCCTTCATCTCTGTTTCTGTTTCTGTTTCTGTCTCTGTCTGTGTCTCTTTCTGCCTCTGTCTGTCTCTGTCTCTGTCACACATGCACACACATGCACACATTCATTTTTATTAAAACTAAAATTTAACATAAGGGTACAGCTGACCTGGCAGTCTTGAAGGATCAGATTAAGGGGTGAGCACCGAAGCAAACAGATTTTAATTGCAAGAGCTTCAAGATGGTAGAGGAGGTAGAGAGGGGATAGAAATAAAACAAAGAAGACTTAAAAGCTAGAGCATAGGGAAAATATGCCAGACATTTAGAGTCCAAAGGAGATGAAATTTAAGTACCTTTATTCCTGTCTTCATAACACTGAGAGACTGTCTCAACCTTTTATATATTAGAAAGTGGTTTTACAATTAAAAATGTTAGACACTCTGTGGGATGTTCAGGGAAAATGTTTACTATTTTCATTTTATGAATGAGCCAAACAGAGGACCAAGAGAGGTCAAATAACTTGCCCACTTCACACACTAGGAAGCAAAAGAGCAGAGATTCAAACTCAGGTCTTTTGACTCTAAATCCAGCATTGTCTCCACTACCTCTCACTATCCATTCACTGACAGAAGAGAGTATTTTGCAGCCAAGATGGCTGTGATCTGTCCAGGATTGTTCCCCGAACTTACCAAGAAAAACACTGAATGACCCAGGCAGTCCAAGAGGGGCAGTAGAGGGACTGAAATACTTTCCAAGCATAAAGTAAGGTCAACTAGCTTAACCTTTATGTGTCAATTGTATTTTGAAGAAGATATTTATTGCACAGAGAATCTGTGTAAAACAGTTTAAAAATCGTTATTGGAGATGGTTTATGCACAGCGTTACAGTAATGAACAACAGCAGGCTTTTCCACCTCCAGACCTGACTCTCTCAAAGCAAAATCTAGCTGGTTTTAAAGAAGTATCCAATATTGGGAAATTTGTATTGTAAAGCAGAAATCAGAATGTCCACTTCTGTTCATTTTGGTCTGTTTCATCTTTTACTATACATGCAGTTTAAAGGAAAGTCTTTCACGAATTGAAGACTGTTGAAAGTCATGACTGACTTCCATATTTATTCAGTGTCCTCTGAGCTCTGTGGAATGCTACTGTAATGCTATGAAAGTAGTTAGAAATGATGGTTATATGTTTAAAAAATGAAAACCAACTAAAAAATGTGATCAAACCATAACAGTTTTTCTGATCAGGTGATAAGTAAGAAAAATGCCACACATAAATTTAAAATAAGTCAGTGGAACATTAAAATATTTTATGATGGCATGAATTCTTCTTTCTACATATCCCTAATTTCTCAAATAGCTTGAAACAAACTTTTATTATTATAGATGGTGTTTCTATATTCTATTTCGTCTTCCTAATTTCTGATTTAATACTCACCTCAACCTGTATTCTGTTCTTAACACTACATTAAAATTTCTCTCTTCAAAAATCTCTAATGAACACCACTTGGTTGAATACCAAGGTCAATTTCCATTCTCATGTTATTGGACTCTTAGAAGTTTTTGAAAGCTAATCACTTCCTCATTAAAACACTCACCACTCCTCAGTTTCTTTTTTCTTCTTCTTTTTTTTTCCCTGCCTTTCATTTACTGTAGCTCCTTTTAAAGTCTCTTCTGTTGGTTCTTTCTCATATCCCTGCTTTTTAAATGTTGAGTTGCTGAATTTCTTCTTTCCCATATCCTATCCTGGATAACATAATTCATTCCCAAGATTTTAAATATTATCTTTTAAGACCCTCAGATTGTTTTCTTTCTCATGTTTGTCCCATTGAGGGATATGCTGGCTATCTAGTTAGCCCAGCAAAAGACTTAGGAGTCAACTGTTGAATCTCTGAAATATACCTCCATCTGCCCACTGATTTCCATTTACACTTTTGCCACTATCAAAGGTACTCACATCTCTGGTCAGGAAACTTGTAATAGTTCTCTGGCTTCTGCTCCATCATTTGCACAACACCTGGTCCCTAAACTTTCTCTTCATGACCACTAGGGTAACGGCTGATTGGTGGGTAGCTGGCCAGATAGAAGGATAAGTGATCATGGCAATCCTGTGCCTAAAAGCCCTCATTTATTTCCATTGTTCTATAAGGTCCTGCCAAAATCTCCTTGCTATTTTCTGTTCATCTTAAGAGGCCACCCTGTAGCTACACAGGCTTTCTGATCAAATGAGAGTATATTGAGTTCTTGCAGACCTCAGAGACTCTACACACGCAGTTTGTTTGGCTTGAAACATTCCCTTACTCTTCAGTTCCTCACAAGTCATGCTCCTTTTCGACTTTATTTCTTAAAGTATACTGCACTTCTAAATGCTTACCAGACCACTATATCTAATAAAGTCTTTCCTTTCTTCTTATTGTTATCGGCAAGCACAGCACATTGCCTTTAAATTACTCTTTTGTTTTGTTTGATGGTCAATTGTCTGTCTCTCCACAGAGTTTGTTGTCCTCAGGGTAGGGTCCATGTCTACCTTAATCACTTTTATACGTTCAGCCTCTAGCAGA
The DNA here is from genome assembly GCA_004363535.1 of Dasyprocta punctata. Lineage (NCBI taxonomy): Eukaryota > Metazoa > Chordata > Mammalia > Rodentia > Dasyproctidae > Dasyprocta > Dasyprocta punctata. The sequence goes on along the minus strand of RJWM01007939.1, from coordinate 57,347 downwards.
CAGTATGGCTCATTAGTAGACATCCACACAGTTACTGATGGAAGATGGAAGGAGCTAATGGTAGACAAAGATATTTCAAAAGAACGGGACCTTTTGCTTCAGCTGTGTTGTTGCTGCATTTCTCCAGAACACTCTGGGAGAATCTGGATAAACAAATGAACTAAATGCACAAAGGAAACCATTATAAATAGATTGAGGGAACAAGGAGAAGATGATTGACAGGAAGGCAGGCTTATCACCGATAGGGAGAAATTCTTCAGGATGATTTAAAAGTGAACACATGCCGTCCAGGCTCAGGCTGCCCTGAGGAGCGGGAAGAGGCGCAGAAGCCACTTTCCATATCCAACTCTTACAAAATGATGCATAATTTCTCAGAGGGGAGACTTCATTGTTTGCGTCACTGCAAATTAAGCTGGACAAGACACTAGGAGATTCAAGGCAAGTAATAAATTCCCCTGACAAACGAAGGGCCCTATGACTGTCATTAAAAGTTTCTATTACAGGGTGAGCAATGAACTCACTCACAAGGAGAAAGCTTTGATAGAAATCCATTAAAAATAGCTGTGCCAGTGAAGTCTGGGAATAACTAATTGTCTAAAATGACTTTTGTTCAAGCTAATTTTCTTGGGATGCATACATAAAAGCCAAAATCCCTTAATCTAGGAGCAAAAACAGAAGTATAAAGAAGGGAAAGCTTTCCTTTACCAAACCCAATGAGAAAAAAAGATAGATATAGAAAAGAAAAAGTTGCTGCTGCACACGATCAATTTTGTAATGGTCTCTGCTAGTGACAGTCTTCCAGTTCCCAAATGAGGATGTAGCATTTTACCTAACATCCTGAATATCGATTTAATATAGCATTCAAGCTTCTTTGGAGAAATTCAAGGCATAGCAGTAATGATATAATAATAACATAACCTTACATCCAAAGTACTCTACAATTTCCAAAGGGGTTTCATGTACGCTATATAATTTGACCCTTACAAAGCCATAAGGGAGGCACCACTGAGGCGACGTTGTCGCTAAAATATTTACCATTCAAAGCCATTACGTTGAGAGCTATACAGTTCATATTCAGCAGAAAAGCGCTAGAATGGCATCTCAGTCTACTCTACAAACTAAGTCAGGCTTCTCTGACAGTACTTTCAGATGACATAGGTAAGCTTATACATAAACAGAAAGATCGAAGGAGCAACACTTTTGTGTTTTTGATAAAATAATTTTGTGATGCACTGTTTAGTATCAGTTTCTAAACTGTTTTTGTTGATAAGAAAAATTAAGGCAAGATTTGCCAGGTAAACAGGAGAAATCACTTAAGGTGTTTACATTTGAGCAAAAAACGTTCTGTAAGAAACCAAGTGATAGAGGAGCGAGGAGGTGGCGCAGGAGACCAGCAGGTGACCCGGGGGTCACCATGTGCCTCCCCGGCTGGAGAAACACAGGGTGCTGCCCACAGTTGAAGGAGCAAGTAAAACTTCCGGGCTCTCCTTTCTCCCGACCCTCCAGGGTCCTGCAGGGCTCCTGCTGCCACATTCAGCCTGACGTCGGAGACACCGGGCTTGTTTTAGCCAAGAGCCACGCAGAGGAAAGGGGTGGAGAATGGACTGTGCATCGAACAGGCCCAGGACATGCAGATTTATAAACTAATGAATACCAGTGTTTCAGTGATTCAAAACAACTACTGACCTCTCTCTTAACACCTCAAACTTTTAGAAAAACACTTCAATAGGACTCCAGTACAATCCGAGATTCCAAATCCTCAAGTGTTTTTGAACCATGTTATCTCCCTTCGTTTTTTGTTTGTTTTGGCATTTAAAAAAAATTTTATTGGTACGTTTTAGATATGCATAACGATAACATTCATCACAGAGAATTTCTACCTGCACATGATATATCTTGCTGCTTCTTTTTTCCCCCATTCTCCGCCCCTCCATAGTAATGGCTTGGTATTTTTTTTCTCTTGATATACACCGTGAACTCAACAGGTTTCATTAATCAATGAAAGGTGAATGACTGATGTGCTGATTAGAGTTGCATTCTTCTTCACTTAACGCCAGGCAATTGGAGGATATCTATCTAGGTCTCCAGGCTTTGTAAAAAAAACTCTACCATATTATATTGCAATTATTCTGTCTTCATGGAAACCCAAAATGTAAAATTTCCAGAACTGCTTAACAAGGGTATTTTGGGAATGACCACAGTTAGGAAGATACTACCAGAAATAACGAAACAAGATAATAGCGTGCATGGAGAAACTCTAGGCATGCTTTTATGTCAAAGAAAACTTCCTGAATATATCTGAATTTTATACCTGATAACAGAGGCTAGCTGAATGAACTCTGATAAACGCAGGAGGCTTTTCTGCCGGCCTCGCTTTCTGTCGGGAACCGCCCTCCTGCCCCAGGTGCCTCCTGTTTACCAGAATACACACTTCTGTCTGCTTCGCCCACTGCAGTGTGTTTGGCTTCCTTTTTTTTTTTTTCTCCTACCTCAAGTTTTGCTTTTCCTCATAAATACTAAATTCTGTGCTATAACTTATACTCTTGCTCATTTATTTCTCCCTTTCGTCTCTTTCCATATCAGCAGTGTGTAAAAACCCATTTGTCCTTGAATTAATGTAGACATCTTGCTAATTTATTCTGGCTGTCCTGGGTAGCATCAGCTTCCCCAGATGGATATACCTTCAGATTTCATCTCCTTTCTCAGTCAGGGTGGGTTGAAGGCCTTTGTAATTCTTCTATTTACCTGCTTTTATCTTCATATTCTCCCTTAATGCTTAAGACATCTCCTGACTACTGTGGATCCCTGCTCCCCGCATGCAGGCTCTGATCAACTGTCTGCCTTTCCTCTGTTATTATCACAATTCCATCTTCCTCACCAGCTTGACAGGGACACTCTAGGAAAGTCGACAACTCTGCTTTCCAGTATATCACTCTGCTCAGAAAGAAACCATGCTACTGACTTTATATGCTGGACAACAGTCCTCTCTCTGGGATCCGCCAGCTGTATGTGTTTCTAGCCCAAGGGCTTTACCATTTCAGGTCTTTGTTTATCATAAGACCAGGCATCTAGCATGGATTTAAAAGAACTTTAAAGTTATCTACCTGCTAATGTCCAGGCTCATTTTTGCCTTTTCTACATAGCACAGAATTGATCAGGACAGAAAGATTCTGTTTCTGGACTTGCCATGCACTTGCTCTGTAACCTTGAACAAATGACCGTATTCTGGAGATTATAACAATTTATCCATTGCACAGAGGTGTTATGAAGATTAATTAATTCATGGTTTAAGGTGATTTGAGAATCTGCTAATGAAAGATGCTATATAAATGCTAATTTTTATTATTCATTCCCACATCTATATATTCTCTTTCAGTTGTCTCCTAAAATGGTCACCCTAAGCAATTACTAACTATTAAACTTTTAAAGAATGAGAATGAGAAGCTGAGTTTTCATTTGGAATCCTGAATTTCATTCCTTTTCACGATGTAAGTCCTGTGATCTTGAAGTAATTTAAATGCAGATCTTTTGACTGAATCATTGTTATACATGATGCTTATACTCAATAATAAGGATATAGAGATTTACAAAAATTACAAGCTGAACAAAACGGTAGCTAGAAAATACAGTCTATTGTTCAAGCTCACATAACTTGAACAAATCGAACCCAGCTAGGTTTTTAGGCATTTAAATGTTAATACTTTTCCAACAACCAAAATATTGTAATGGAATTTCATTCAAAACCCCCTAGCACCCTTACAAGTGCTATTCTATATGGAACACTCTCATACGGTCATTACAAGTACTGTTGATATTATAATATTACATGCATATTCGCTAGACATCTTAACATATTTGTGTTTTTGGATGAACACTTTGTAGTTTATGTTTATATGGTCTTTTTTTTAATAGCAAACAAGACAGGCTCTGGAATAAGAAATTTATAACTAAGCAAATGGCTATTCTGCTATTCTGCTATAAGGATGGAGTGCTTTTGTCCAAAAGGAAGTTCCAGCCATTTGGAGTTGAACTTGACCTCACTGCTACTATCCATGCCTTTAGTTCTGGTAGTGATTTTCACTTGGTTATCCTCGAGAAACTTATTGTATTTGAGGGTGATTCAGTACTTAGAACTTTCTCCTAGATCCTATTCATAGTCCCATTTTTGTCTAGAATTTCCTTAGTCTAATTGAGAAAAATCTTAAAAAGATACTACTATTCACTACATTTCTTTTTCCTCTCAGGATCTCCCTTCATTTTGGCCAAATGGACATCATGCTTTTCAAAGGGAAGGAACAGTTGCCTCAAGATACTTTTGAACACAAGCATAACTCTGATGGGAAGGGCAGGTAATCAATAATGGTGTTGTCCTCTAAGCAGTGTCTTATACAATAATTTACCATGTTAAAAGAACTAGCAATTTGTGTAAAAATACATGTATTACATTGTTTACTGAATATATAAATCCATAGCAAACTTACAACAAAACTTCAAGGTAAAGGATATAAAAGTCACATACAAATCTGTAGTAGGATATATGTCAATAGAAAATAAGACTTTATAGTCCTTGACTTTTACTTGACTAATTCTAATACAATATTGATGGTGATAGCTTTGGCTATTTTCTACATAGAGGCTGAATAAAAATGCTGAGAGGAGTTTACTACTTCTGCTAGCTTATGCAGCACAAGTGCTATGTGGCTAGACCTTGGAGTCCTGACTTCTACCATGTTCAGACTAAATCCTTCCTGATGGTCGACAACGTACAACCAACAGTTTCAGGGGTCATCATTCTGTCACAATTAAGAGCAAAACACTTACTTTGAACAAGATTGAACTAATGTGATGATAATTAGGTTATAGTTTGTGTAATGATGGAACTCAGAGAAGTATTTCAATTTTTATGTGTAACAAGTGCTGTCAGAAAAAAATCCATGTCTTGGTTTAAGTTTGTGATGCCACCCAGATACCAATGTACCCCCCAAAAGACACCTGGTACCTGAGAAACATCAGGAGGATCTTCTCATAATTTTAAATGAATGCCCCACTTGATTCCTAGTATGAAAGACTTATGACTGATAGTATCATATTAAATATAGTGGGAAATATTTATTTTTAACGTCATCATGAATCAGGTGATTCTAATGCACTACTAAAAAACCCTATCTCCAGAACCTGAATCCCAATAGGCCACAAATTCTTATGACATATAACTGCAAAAGATAGTATGAACCCTCTTCTCCAAAAGCAGTGCAGGACTCAACTGACATTTCAAATAGCAAGAAAAAAATGCAACTTTTTCCACTCACCTCTAGAGAACTCATTGATATTGTTGACCCAGTTTCACTCCGTGATAGTCCTGCATTATCATCCAACTCGGTGGCCATGAAATTCTTCACAGCCGTGCGGGGCTCGAAGGGCAGATTCTGCATGTGTTCCTGGGGTGCAAGATGTTGATCTAAGTTCATATTGAACTGGTCCATTACAGGGGGATTCATATTGAATTCGGGGTTCACTTTGTAGTGCAATAGCCTCTCATGAGGCAAGGTTTCCATGCCAATATTCATTTTGTTTTCCTCTTTCAGCGATGGCTGGGTATTTACAGAACTTCTGGGCATCACAATATAGTCACTCTCCATCATTCTCTCTTGAGGATGGACTATGTCCATGTCAGCCCCTCTTAAATTGTCTTCTGTACACAGGTACACAGTTCTCCGCAATTCACTGTTCTCTTTTTTCAAACACTGACCGCTCAGCTCATTCATACTCATGGGCATGTGCAGGCCTGTGGGTTGCTGGATGATGACTTTAGAAATGACATTTCCAGGCAGGGTGGAATAACTCAGCCCTTCAGGGTTTGTCCCTTTTTCTTCTTCATCGTCATTTAAAGAAATCCTGGAGAGTGTTCCTGTTATGGTTGCTGCCCGGCAAGGACCAATATCCTTGTGAAGAACTGTGAATTAGCACGTTATAGTTCATGAAAGGAAGTTAATTTGTATTTCTATTATTATATGAAGTTGTCTTTTGCCTTATTAAACAATTGCCTAAGTAAATGAAAAAAATTAATCTCTTAAACAATTATGCATGAACTTGTTTGCTCATGGCCTAGATTATATCACTCTTCGCTGACTCCGCAGATCACAGGTCAACCACAGTTAAAAGTGTAGCCGAAAGCAGACTACTCAGCCCCTAAATCTCACTGCATTGTCCTCCAAACACTGCATAACTCTTAAGGGGGAAAAATAGATGGCCAGAGAAATTTTTTTAATGAATCTATTTTGAAAGATTTTTCATTAAATTATCCTTATATTCAAGCAAACTTGGCATTCAGTCATTGACTTATTTATTAGCAGGCAGTCCTGGGGATTGAACCCAGAGCCTTTGCACTGGGTTACATCATTAACCCCTGTTTTATTTTTTACTGTGGAGACATACTTTCATGAATTCACTTCACTGCTCAGAATGGGCTCAAACTTGCTATCCTTCTGCCTCAGCTTCCCCGCGTGCCAGCAGCAATGCATGTGCTATCACACTTAGCTGACTTTTTTTTTCTTAAAGGCTTTCCCCCTGAAGTGTTTCATCAACTTACTTCTTGAAAGAGGTAGACAGTGGAAAATTCGTCCCACTGGGTAGAAATTCTTTGAAAACTTACGCATGTTGAAAATTAAAGCACATTTGTCCATTGGCATGGTCAAGGTAAATACAGGATTCAAAAGTTTTTATCATATTCAGTTACAAATTGACCAAAAAGGGATGTTTTTTTGTGTATGGGAACATTCATAGTCTAAAATGCCCTCATGAGGGTATTGAAATTGCCAAGTTCAAACAGAAAAACAATTATACGAGTCTTTGAAAATGTGATGCAGAAACCATAGCTTTTTTAAAAGATCAAAATCCACAGAAATGACATACATCCCTAATGATTATGTTTTTAAGATGCAACTATTCTTACCTGATCGACAAGCAATGTCAACATCTTTTTCAAAGTCTGTCTGTAACAAGAAATAAAAAGGTACAGACCATCATTTCATGAAGACCTCAAGTAACTTTTGATAATCATATTAGCTGAAGTTCAAAGATATCTGATTAAGCACTGCCAGTTCATTGTTTTGTACACAGAAAGTTTCTCAAGGAATAATCAGATTGCTTTCAGGAATACTTCCTAGAAACCAAATGTTGAATAAAATCAGAGGCAACATGGCACACAATTTGAATAAGGTGATATGATAACTAATATCATATTCAGTCTGCAAACTTACTAGTGTATATGAAAGTTTAAGGAAGTGCAATTCTCTAACCTTAACAGTCCTGACCTTTCAATGCAAATGTGCACTGTTATGTGTATATTAAATGAATGTTTTTATTATTTGTATTTTGGGGTTATTTATATTTTATAACATACCTTTGAAAAACCATTTTAGTCAAATGAGGTTCTTCTCATGATTAATTTTCATTCAAAAGTAACAAAAGACTCTCAGGTTTAGGAATTAAAATTTAACAATAACAATATTCCTCTGATGCCACCCACATATTTCCCCAAACTCTTTTTTAAAAATAAATGAGCTTGTTTTTTAAAAATAGTAAAATTAAATTAGCCTGTCATAAGTAAGTTCTTCTACTCACAGGTCTTTCCCAATAAATACTGTAAATGAATGATTTTTATAGTTATCTACTTGTTCTGGGTAAGAAATTAAATGTTTTTTCTCAAATCAGTCACTAATGTGTTGTTTCACCTATTTTTATGCTGCCTAGCTGAAAAATGTTAATAATAATTAAATATACTGTAAATAAAAGCTTCCTTTTTAATCAATGTCTGCTTTGGATGACACAGTTTAAATATGATTTCATTTCTAAGACACTTTGAAGCATTTATGCCCTCAGTATCCTTAATTTCAACAATAGTCAGGGCTCATGTACAACTGGGACCTTTCACGGGAAGAGCGGCTGTCCCTTATGCTTTAGGAGTATGATTCTCATGATCCACCCCAGCCAGTTCTGATTGAAGAGGTCTGGGGTGTACCTCCTCTGAGGATTCTAACATGAAGCATGGCTGGGAGCCCCTGCTTTAAGCCCAGACATGTAAGTCCCTCATTTCTGTGCACAGATTATTACCCCCAGTTCTGGGCACGGAGTAGAAACTCTGCAGTGGTTACAGAATGACCCTCAGTTGACACTCAAGGTGCCAACAGTAGATCCTGGACTTCTGAGCAATCCAGACAAGACCCTTATCTGGTGTAAATTCTAGGTCTATCATCAATGAACTAAAGCCAAAGCCACTCACAATGGTTGGTTTTTATACTATTTTACAAATAAGGATTTTTAAAAATTCTCTTGAGGAATTGCAGTTTAAGAAGCAATCAGAGGGAAAATAAAAGCTCACCATGATTTGCGCATGCCCATTAGGAAAAGAACTGGATGAATCAGCGTTGATGGGGTCCTGGCAGTTTCTCAATCGGCATCTAAATGCATCCTGAACCTGCAAGGGAAACAAAGGCATTAATTTTCCTTTCCGTTAACAATTAAGAAATAGAGTCTAATGGGCAATCAACAATGAGGAAGAGACTAGATCTACTCTTATGGCTTAATAAACATTTGTGTACTTCTTAGCACAAACACTGGTGTTGCTTGACTTTGCTCTCTCTGCAGGAAATTCATCACTTTCCCTCATCTGTAGAAGGAGGTGCTGGGAACTCCTGAACTATCTGGCTCAAACCTAATAATTCATTTCAGAGGGTGGATTTATTCGCACTGCTACAAACAGTGTGTATGTCTTTCAAGGTGGATTTACTCTTTGGTATGGCATAATCTTCATAACTGCTTCAAACAGTGTAAAAAATGAGATTACTCAGTGATTTGTGGACTAGAATTGATTTAGGATTACTCCTTTTATGTGTCACGTAAGAGAAACTATTTCCCGTCTCCTTCCCAGTGCTGCAAGCTCAGATGTACAAACAGAAGGACACAGTGACGAAAAGAAAGCGTGATGGCTCTGATTGTGTTTGATTGCCCTGGAGAGGGCAGCGGGAGTCATGAGGCCCAGACAAACCTCCTTAACATTCACTAAAAAACACGTTCTGAATAAAGAACAAAGTCATCAAAGGGGAATTCGAAGAACATTACATTAATTTCTTTCTTAAAACAACAAGTCAGTAAATACGAACAGTTGAACACTGAATACAACTGGTAATTGAGGCAGGAAGTGCAATTGTGAGGAATCAGGGTCACAGGACGAAGCCCAGGCCCGCACACGTCTTTCCCCCTTCCTCAGGGTCAGGAAAGCCTCAGAAGCCATTCACAGACATCTTCACAAGTAGCTGTTATCCCACGTCCAGGCCTCGATCACTTTACTAATTCTTTGCTTTTTCTACTTCATATTTTTTATATTCCTTTTGTCATTCACTGCAATCTCTCAGTTGGATTTAAAAGAAGCATGGGTGATGTGACAGTTTCCTTGTACTGAAGGCCCCTTTACAGAGACCCAAGATTTACACACAGGGATTTTCATTATAATATTCCATTTTGATGAAGGATGTGCGTACCACAGATTGGCAAGAAGAAAAAAAATTAGGCCTATTAAGTTTTTGGTTTTCTTTTTGTCTTCTCACCCATTTTGTGGTTACTAGTAGCCTCTCTCCCAAACTGCTATTTGGATTTTTCAAGTGATTCTGAGGTTAGTTACTCCCACACACTAGCCAACCTGTTCAGTAAAGAGATTTGTATGCACTTCTTTTTCTCCACCTCAGGTTCTGATTGAGGCGATGTAGTTATAGTGAGGCAAGAGATTAGCATGCGGCAAACTGGCTGGACAAGTGCGCGCACCCTGGCAAGCACAGAGCCCCGCGGCACAGGCACAGAACAACTCCCAAAGTCCTGCACCTGGAGCCAATCGAAGTGTGCTATCACCAGTCCTTGCCAGAGCTCCAGCAGGTGATGGACAGGACAGCCTGGCCCTGACGTCAGCCTGAGGAGACACAATGGCGGGTGCCATTTCCCTTGTGGCCGCTGTGGTCTCCCTTTCACAGTGGTCTGCTCTCACCTGGCCGACTGTACTTCTTTCCCTACTTTTAATTGACCTGTACTTTCTCTGCAGAGCATGCTTCTTTTCCTACCTTTAATAAATGTAAAACCTTGCTATCTTTTGCATTTGTCTGGACCAATTCTTTGTTCAGGACAAGAAGAACACAAAAAGAATCTCAAGAAGGAAACCTCGCACTCCAGAACCCAGTGACAATAACGTGAAATAAGGCACTGGGGAAGGAACTTAGGGTCCTCTGATCGCTTCTCCATTCCATGATTCTATAGTACAAGCATATAAACAAATAGATGATAGATTAGATAGATAGATGACAGAGACTCATGTGAATCTGAGATTTCCTCCAAAAGGAATTAGAAGCTGCCTGATATAACCCTGCAGGGTAATTTCTTATTTCTTTTTCCAAACACATCAATAAAACGTTCAGGTGCAGTGAAACTTAGTCTGATCATTTTTTGCTGAAGAAGTAGAGAAATATGTAGGCCTGAATCCTCCAGCTTCTCCCTGTGAAGGAGATATGACCAAAAAAAATTAGATACTTCTGATGAGAATGCTGGAATTTCAGGCTCCTCCTTTCTAGATTAAGAAGTCATTGCCATAAGCTGTAAATTCACACATAACAATTGAAAATTGCTAATAAGTTTTGTATTTGCTAGATCATCATGTTTTTCTGTCATGGAGCAAGTGAATTGGGGAAACCACTAAGAAAGTCTGCTTTGGGAAAAAATGTTCAAAGAACCAAGGTCAGAAAAATAAGTACAGTTTAATGTTGTTTGTGTCTCAAGACAACTGTTAAAAAAGTACATTTTATAAAGGAGATAATATGCTAGAAATGGTGCCTTCTGGGAACTTGTCACATGAAGGGTTCTTTCGAATATATTTCTAAATATGGACACATACAAAATGTGAAACATTATGCTAATACCAAACATTAATTTGGTTTGTCCTTGCCAACTGTTCTCTACTTTCAACCTTTTAGAGGATGGCTGTCATATTTCTGGCTGACACTGAAATATGGAAAAATCTCACTTCAAATCACAATCTAGTGGATTGAAAGATATAGCAGAAATATTTTTCAGAATATACACATAGAATCAATATTTTCAACTACCCAACTCCCAAATATGACAATGGATTAAGGGCATTTCTACACTGGAGAATGATGTCAGCTTTATGCATTAGTCAATGCTGTTCAGAAGAACCATAAAACTGAAAAGCATGAAAATCTCCAGTAAATTCAAGGTCATTTTAAGCCTCTTTCAAATGTTACAATATAAGTTTTAGATTCTATGACACTTTTAACACTGTTGATACTGCCAATTCAGAAAGATTTGATTTCATTTAATTCCAAATACTCTATGTGCCTTTTTAAATCTTTAAAATGCATTCGGTCAATCTAAACGAATTGGTATCAAATATTTGTCCAACACTGTCAGGGAATATGATTATAGTAGATTTCACACTGCATATTTCCTTATCACAGAAGTAGGTGTCTCAAGCAAGACAGTATCTGGAAAATGCATCCACAGTTACTTGAAAATGTTTGGATAATTAATTGAATTTTCCATCAGTTATACAAAGAGAATGTTGTCTTTGGTGAATCAGTGTGATTTTGTGCTGATGGAGAACTGGGATGTTTTAAGAAAGCCAATGTAAAGAAACTCTACAGACAAACTGAGGCATATAAATAAATAGATGACAGATTAGATAGACAATAGAGACACAGACAGACAGACAGACAGAATCTAGATCAGGTTTGCCATGCTAAAATGAAAATGTTCCACATCAACAGTCATATTTACAATGCTGGACAGTAATAGTCTTCACTTTATTATTCATTGAGAATGAGTCACTTCTTTAAAGTAAAAAGTTACAATTTATCATTAGCTATTATAATTACAGTTTCTGTGAAATTAACATTTTTAAAAACCATTTTGAAATTATAAATATGATATACAGGTAACCTGTTGGAAACAAATATTTAAAATAAACTATAGCAAACTTTCTTTTTATAATATTCTGCAATAGGGTTTCCTGCAATAGGTCTTTTATTTTAATTCATGATCAGGCAGAGGGTTACACAGCTGGGGCAGTAGAATGGGACAGACCGGTAGCTACTTTCAGAATTTTTAGGGGACTTTAAGGAAACCCGATGGTATGTTGGGAAATGAAAAGAATGGCGAGAGACATCGTCTGAAATAAAGCAAGGTGGAAAGAAGACGTCGTCAGGGTTTCCTGCTGAAAGCACACCAGCGGTGCTGCTCCGGCTGGGGGTGTCCGTGGGAGCCCGAGAAAGCCCCCGATCAGCTCGCGGATGTGGGCGGATTCCCGGATGAGGATAGAGTCCAGAGGGCTTTGCAGGGTGTGTCTGGCTCCCAGCTGTCCCCTGGGGGAACGAGATGGTTTTTCTCAGCAGAAGCCGGGCCAAGAGTTTCTCGCTGGGCCCTGGCTCTCAGGAGGCAGCTGGCAGTGGCACTGCGGAAGTCGGTGCCAGATTGAGAGACTTCTGGGGAAAAGCAGCAAGCACTGCTTGGCAGCGCTGCAGTTTAGAGAAACAGCACAAGAAAGAACTGCACAGTTTGAAAAGGGCTTTTTATTTAAACTGCCAAGCTGCTGAGACCCAAATCTTTGCTTTTTAAAACGAAAGTTTTCCTAGAGCTACTCTTGTTGACTTCTTATTCCAGAAGAACATTGGAAGCCAAGAAAATAGTTTTATTCTTGTAATTATTTGAAATTGTCTCCTTGGGGAGCAAGGAGAGTTTCTTGTGTGGTGTCTCTGAATCCCACGACGACTACTGTCTCCTACTTCAACAAAGAGCTCATCCTATTGTACTTTGTATAATTTAATTATTAAATGAATCATTCTCAGTTTCATGTGCATTAGACCAATCAACCTAAGCCACACGAATAACTTCACATCATTAATACATTACTTGACTTGTCTCACAGTCATAGAGATAACCAAAAATAAATGAGGACTTGCCATTGGCAATACCAAGAAGCATCAATGTGGACTGAAGTCTCAAATTTTAGTCCAAAGGATGATTGCAATCCTCTAACATCTAAGGTACACATATCACTTAATATCTAAAATTGTAAGATTTTATCTTCAAACTACTTTTTTGTATCAGTGTGTTGGGTGATAAGCTTCTTTAGGCGCTACCTCGTAATATGGGGTCTGATGAAAGGCAGTGGCATGTCTTCAGCACACAAATGTGACGAGAGGAAAAGAGAAACGGGACCCCAGGCAACACGGCCTTAGGTCTTCAGAGTTGCTCCTCCATCTCGGCCTCGTGCCAGCTCTTCTGGGGCAGGTATTAGCTTAGGGGAGACATGAGGACCCTCTGGGCTAGCGGGTTTAAATCCTTGCTCCATAACAGTACGTGACAGAGCTGAAAACAGAGCGCGGTCACTGGACGTGAAAGCTGGTCCTCATTCCAGCTCACCCCTTGTTGTGAACGTTATGCTTATACTGAACAAAGTAAGAGATGGGAGTTTAAGTGGAAGAATGGCCCAAAGCACTCATTTCCCACTGTTCAGAAATTAAGTTTCTACACTGCAACCTTCCATCTCAGTGAGTTAGATTGCACATAAAAAGTAAGAGGTAGTCAGGTAAGTTTTCCTTCTGTTCCTTTACTCAACAAATACTAAACCCTGCTGCTTGGAATTCCTGTTGTCACTGCAGTAATCTTTCAAGGTGAGGAGGCATCTGGAAGGACAGTGAGGCAGGACTTGCCCAGGCACACACCCTTGTCCAGGTAGGACTCCTACTGCAATGGAAACACCAGGCTGCTGTCCAGTGTGGGGGACACTGGAAGGGCAATGTGAGGCTTTGGCAGAAGAATTTAGGATAGCAGCAAGCCACAACTTAATGGCTTCTGACCGGCATGCAGCACCTGTCTGTCTCTGGTGTGACCCTCCACACATGAGTTCATGAACTATCTCTGATGCCGGCCCAGCAAGCTGGCTTCATGCTTTTCTGAACCGCTTGAGACCCAGCATGGGCTTCCAGAAGCAGCACCGAAGACTACATAATGGGATGACTGGTGGGGGAAGTGAGGTTGGCGACTTCTGGGAAAGATGTACAGGAATCAGAGGATACTGTGCTTGTTTCTATAATATCTACATTCCTATGTAAAGCCAGTCCTTGTGCCTCCCCACTCTATTTGACAAGGTACTGGTTTATTTTGGTACTTCTAGTCATTTTCCCACTTTAAGATACACATCTTATTTATTAAATACAAACAAGAATAAAAGATCGGTTAATTTCTTTCTTTTTGAGCTTTCAGTTCCCACTGGCAAAGAAGAAGCTCTTAGGCATCCACTCCATTCTCTTGTAAATTCTTGTGCATACACAAGTACCTTCTGCAGAAGCTAAAATGTTCAGGTCAGTATCCTGATGCTTTCAGTTCGAGAGCTCTCACTCTCTAAAACCCATTTCAGTTTCTCCATGATATGACTCAGAGCACTTTTGATCAAAGCCACTGAACACTCTACACGGGAACTTCTAAAACATCACGTAATCAATTCTACATCTTCAAATGTCATAAAAATTGTCGTTCTCTTGGTACTATTTTTTTAATGAGGTTAGTGTTCAGGATTACATCACTTGCTTAATGCTTCCAGATTCCTCATGTGGTCTCAGACTCATCAAACTCTCTACTATTCACTGCCACAGCCACTCGCATGTAGGCCATGAAAACCATAAGTCTCTCGCCATTTGCCTTGGCCTGAACCCTTCACTTCTTAGTGCTTTAACCTAACTTTTTCTCTCAGGGCCCCATTACATTCTAAAGTTTCCTATTACCCACTCCTTCATCCTTAAAGACCAACCTGACCCCAGTCCTCACTAACGGAGGACACAAAGATGCAGCTCCTTTTTGCATACGAAAATGTCAGTGCCAATTTTTCCTGTAAGCAGTCAAGCTCACTGGTCCACGCAACTCTCCCTCTGAATTATATTTTATGCAGTATATACTCTTTCCAAATCACTTCATCATTACCTGGCTCCATTTTTCTTTAAGTGGTTTGCTTTGGGAGGATACCAGTTATAGATTAGATACGCAAGCACTTGTGTTTTACACATTCACTCTTATATGCTTAGAAATGGTTTATTTAAAAAAAATCTGTACTCTATAGAAATAATAAAACTGAATAGGAAACTGGCAAAAACATAAAGGTGAAAAAGACAGTGGGGACATAGGGAGACAAGAAAAGGAAAGAAGGAGTAAGGGAGGGAGGGAAGAAAGGAGAGAAAGAGAGGCTGAGAGAGAGAGAAAACGAGAGGGAGGGAGAGAAGGGAGAGAGAGAGAAGCAGCTCATGTTTATTTTAAGCATTTTACTACAAAATTGCTTCCCAGCTTTGGATGAAGACTTCGGGACCTCATCTGGCGCAGTCTGGACCGCCTGCCAGGCTTGGGAAAGGGAAAAGGAGCTGGCCCTGGTGCTGATGTGACAGAGCCGCCCTGGGATCTTCACACACTGACACCACAAAATCATCCATTTAAGCACTTTCTTTTTCCTTCCATTTAGCAAAAGGCTTTTATTGTAGCCTATTTCATGTCACAATCTTGTTATTTTCCCCCTCTGACATCAAGCTGCAAGATTGTCTTACAGCTGGCATAGCCAGAGACAGAGAAATGAGAAGAATGTGCAGGCACCAAGAACGTGGTTTCCTAGCAACAGGGACTATTTCAAAGGTTTCATAACTCTTATGTTGTTTCAATTTCCATAGCAATGTGGAGAACAGTAGATAGTATATGTTGTTATCTGCCTAAAGCGAACAAATTCCAATCAACAAATGATGGATAAATGGCAAGAAGCATCTATATGCGTCCCAACAAATACTGTCTTATTAGCTGTTAAACGTATTAGCTTCTGCAATGTAGGTTTTGCTGTTGAAAGCCATGTGTTGTGATAAATCACACAGCTCAATTTTTAAAAATTATTTTCCCCTCTTGTTTTCCTTCTTCCCACCACAGAGGCATTAACTAAAGCATTTCAAAAGAAAAACATGTTCAAGAAGAGAAGAATCTGTAGTCTTTAAGAAAAAAAATTAGCAAATTTAATTATTAAAATGTCAGGTCTGGAGATCAGAACAAATAGTTATGCAAACATTCAATATTTTTTTTTTGAAAAGGAAGTGGCTATCATTGAGTTGTCAGTGCTGGAGTCCTCCTTTCTGCCTTTTTTCCTGACTAGAAATTATTTTAATTGCAAAATTAGACCCACCAAAAACAGAGGCACATTTATAGTAAATTAGGCTCCATGCAAACTACATTCCAAATGTCACCATTATACATTTGTTTTCTTGTTTTTCAACTGCGAGGGTAGCTTCCCGCTTCCTCCACAGAAAGAATACATGAGTAAATATAGGTAAAGCCTTTTGAATTCATAATGAAACAAACACTAAAGGCTAAACAGGGCCAAATTATGTTAGTGTATTTCTAAAAAGACACAGAAACAGAAATATGTACGAGATGTATCCAGTTCTTAAATCAAAAAGACTTACTCTTTTGTTCCTCATATATTTTTAAGACAGAAACATCTATATGAATGATCTGGGATTACTGTGAAGAAAATACAGTGAAAAAGCAATAGAGATAAAACAGTATTCCTGAGATTGCCTGTGGATTATCTAGCTGATTAAGAGCTACTAATCATGATCCAGTATTTCATGTGCAGCTCTTTATTCCAGTTACTTTGGTGTATTTTATGGCACTACTGTTCACAGTGGTCACGGTGGACATGGGAAAGGTTTCTTTTCCCTTAGACTGTGGTCAGTGTTATGACAGTGTGGTTACCAGCAATGCGATGCCCTTTGCTGTTGTCAAGCAGTGCACACTTATATGTCAAATTGAATTCCATGGGCCCAAGGAGGTCATCTGTGATATGTTCCTTGAGGTGTACAAAACTCTGTCAAACAAAGGTCCTTTGGTTCGTAGCAACAAATTTCCTGTCAGGTATTCTAAAAGAGACCTTTTTTACAGCCAAAATCCACATATTTATACCAGTGTTGCAGAGTGTTTTTAAGCTTCAATGTAAAAATGAAAGCAGATATGTGATTTTCATTGGAGTGCTAGAATTAAAGAGTGCTATGAAGCTTTGGTTTTAACTTATTAGTTATAAAATTCCTCAATTTGAGCTAATTATTGAAAATGCAACAATAATAGATATAATGTCTGTATTTTATTTCCCATTAAGGTAGAAAAGACATTTTTACAGATATCTATTTTACTAGAAGCATTTAATTCTGTAATTTTATTTAACTGCCC
Source organism: Dasyprocta punctata (assembly GCA_004363535.1). Taxonomy (NCBI): domain Eukaryota; kingdom Metazoa; phylum Chordata; class Mammalia; order Rodentia; family Dasyproctidae; genus Dasyprocta; species Dasyprocta punctata. Next base: position 40,040 of record RJWM01007939.1, on the reverse strand, counting down.
TTAAATCATATTTTGATGTTTCCTAGTCTAATTAGCAAGTATGAAAAAGTTCAAATGGAAATTAAGAATTTTTGTGCCAAATATTTTTCTTCATGTTAGCAGCAAAAATGTGATAATAAGCCATCATATCTGCCACTTAAAAGCCTGCAGATTTTTATTGTATCCTAAGACTATCTAGAAATCTTACTTCTGAAGAAAAAAGAGAAGCTTATTTAAAGATAGGAATACTTCTTTATTCCATAACACCCAGGGTATTAATATCTGAAAACTGTACGTAGGTAGGTTATATTCCTCATTGAAAGTTTGCAATGATTCATCCTTAATTGTCAATCAAAATCATACTGTGTGTCTATTCATTTTGAACAATTTTCTTACTTAAAGATATTAGAGACAATGTTAATACAGAGGGCCCTCAAGATAGTTAATAGTTAGAAAAGAATATAACCTCAATTATTCAATTTCTTTTAAACTTGCACTCCTTTGACAAGTAAGGAATTTGATATTTGGAAGATTTTAATGCTGACACTTTAGATAGACAACTGTGTGGAGGGAGTAGTAAGGTTTGATGACTATAAGCTATGTCAGATTATTCAAATGATGGTACATCCCCTCGCTTTGGAAGATGAGGTCACTCTTCGTCTGTTTTCATTGCTTTTCATCATAGACTGTTCTTAGAATACACCTGAAGGCTGTTACTGACATCTGTGTCTCATTGAAATAGTGCAGAAATAGTGTTCTCTCCCTACCCGATACATTGGAGCAAAGACTCTGATTACCTTCACATACCGTTTAAAGCCCATGTGGCGTGTGCTAGCATGTGCCTGGGTCTGTTCTCACGTGTGCATCATAACAAAGTTCTCAAACAAGCTAGATAATGGGAAATGACAGAATAGACCGTTCTCCCGAAATCACTAGCACTAGCATGCTACTGTGTCAGTATTTATTTTAGTCACCACTTAGCCCCAGAGTAAATGCTAAAATGACTCATAAACCTTGTAAATACTATGTCAGTGCTTGCAAGCATTGAGAGTAATTTTCACACTGTTTGGAAAATATTTTACCCCTGAACAAATCAAGTCTGCATTTTTGTCCAAGATGAATGCTGTGCCAGTTAGCACCCCTACTCATGAAGAATAACTTCTTTCTTTCTTCCCCACATCTGACAACGAACTTCAGTCATGACCTAGGAAAATACTGTGATTATTGGTCTCTAGTCCATAGGGACAATTACTGCCTATTGTGCCCTCTTGTGCAAACTTTTTTATATTTTCTGAACATGAACATCTGTATTGAAATGATTAATCATTAGTAACTTCTGCAACAGTGTAGTAGGCAAAAGAAATACTCATTAATCTTCAGCATTTTCTATCTAAAATAAAATTAGTTGATATGACAAATGAGCATGTCCTGTGTTGGAAGCATAAGTTAGGGACCAGATAAGCAGCATCGTTTTGTTATGTTAATGAACAGTGCCTTCTAAAAATATGTCACTTTGTCTGTTCGCCTGCCAGTTTCTCTAAGTGACCTGTCTCACTCCACCTAACCTCTCCGGAATCCATACATCACAGTTTGTGGCACCTGTGGCTGTGTTTTCCTTTGCACAGACCCATATATTTTAATCTGTCACTTACAGAGTGCCAAGGGTCTTTCTGAACTATTCCTTACATGCTTCTCTTCAGCAGGAGAGACTATTAAGCAGGCGGCAATGAAGGAGACCAGCTTTCATCTGAAGGTCAAGATACTAAAAGGTCATACTTGCTAGCAATAGTATACCCTCCCACTTGCTCTCATCTCTTCCGTAAGAAGGACATTTCTCACCTCTCTCCGAAGAATGCAGTGGACCATGACTATCACAAAGCCTTGCAAGGAATCAAACACAGCAAAAAGAATCTGAAACAATATGGAACGTTTATCCGTCATGGCTAGAACTGCAGACATCCACGTCAGAGCCAGAAGGGGCAAAACCACGCAGGAGCTCCAAAGAGAGGCCCTGTTGGGAGAAGGAAGAGAAAGCCACATTACGTAGCTGTGTGCCAGGCCCCAGGCTAGCACCAAAACCCCACTCAGCAAAGCTTTCTAGTCTGTGGCACCAACAGGATTAATTTGGAAACCACAAGACTAATAGCATTTGAGAATTTTATTTATTACTTTAGAAATTATCCCACAGTAGTTATAAAGGCAGTTGCCAATTATAAATATTTAAGTATTAGCAAACACAATTTTTTTTTTCATTATAGCATTTTCTCACATGCACTGTAACGATTTGTAACAAGAAGATGTAAATGATTGGGACTAACATGGCGTTACTGGCGGTGGTGGCTGACAAAGCTGTTGTTGAAACTACTCCACACTTGGCACATTTGAGCGTCAAACCGCTATGAGGCTCACTCATCTGACTGCAAACAAACAGAACACCCACAAAAAGAACAAAATATTGAATTGTCACCAAAAGAACCACTGCTGCAAGTTAGCTTTTCAGTACGATTTCATGCAGAAAGTATATTTATCGACGACGAATGGTCTATCATTTTAAAGATGCATTGATACTACATTCACCATTTTAAGGTTTAGCTTTTCATAATCTGAGCCTTTCCTGCATGCAAAGCTTATTTGCATCATTGATACCATAAGTGGCCCTTGGTCTAAATTAGTATTGCCCACTACACTGAGTTAAACATAAGCACGTGCTTGTGTAGACAGAGTGAAAACTCATTATTCAGACCCCTAGTAATCAAATTTGTGATGACTCTAGGGTCAAGGATTTTCATTGTCTTTTCATGAAAGCACATATATCGGTCATAACCTGGAATGCAAACATTCATCTCAGAAGTCCAACACACATATAATTGGTTAAATGTTGATTTTATCTTGATAGGTTCATATCTAAAATGTCCATATTTTTGGATGATCTAAATACAGAGGTGGATGAAATTGGAGGAGATATTAGTTTTAATGAAAACAGTGATAATTTTCCACTCTAATAAAACATATTTGACATAATCATTAATTTCAAGATAATTCATCCTGAACATTTGACATAGCCTCTAGCTTCATAATCTTTAAATGGTTCATTGTAGTCTAGGATGTTCCGTAGGTAAATTCAGCTTTGAATAATTCAGATGCCATTTACTACACCAGAGAAGAAAAACTATGCTACATAGAAAAACCTGATTTTGTCTGTGACCCACTGGTTGTTCAGAAGGGTGTTATTTAATTTCCGTGTGTTTATATAGTTTTTGTGGTTTCCATGGATGCAACTCTCAGTTTAAGGATAGTTTGCTTCTAGGTTCTGAAACAAGTCAGAAAAGCCAAGGAATACTAAAAAATAACTTTAAGTACCCAATACTTGTTTTATCCCTGAAAAAATGTCTACTTTTCTGATAAATTTTAATGAGTAGTCAGTGTATTTATTTGTATTTATTTGAAACGTGGAACTAACTATTGTAACTAACTGGTTGGGCACCCTTGAGATTCCATTTTTGGTTGTAAATGAAATAGAGGAAAGGTAACTCACTCAGGGAGATGGAATATTTCTCCCTAGTTTATATGACCTTTACAAAATCAATGCATACAAAAGATACAGAGTCTAGGTGCTAACGTGAGCCACTACAGTGAAAAATAAAATCTTATTTCTTTGTTACAGAGGAAACCATTCATTAAACAAACTGTTCAAACAGTTATAAAAAATACAAAGTTAAATTAGCCATACTATCCAGTGCAAACAATATCTACATGGTACCATAGTAGGAACATGGGTTCTTTTACTACTCTTTCTCCAAGTTGTTCTGCTGCTCTTGTTATTACTATGTCTCAAATCTATTGGTATTACCTCTATTCCCAACTCTTTAAATCTTTACTTTAGGAAAAAAAAATAAATTATTTGATAGGCTTATTGTTAATATTCTAACAGATTCCTTGGAAAGAAAGTCTCATCTTTTTGAAAAAGTCTCAAAAAATTTGTCAAAGACCCCGTTACACTAACTTGCATAAATTTCAAGTAGACAAGACACAGAATTTAAAACAGTACATAAGAGCTTTGCTGCAGAAAAATAGAAAATATTAAAATTCCTGCTTAAGATTATTTGTTTTCATTCTTTCCAATTATCATTTTATATAAGCTATGTGGTTACCTGCCATAAATCTCCCATTGGTAAATATATTTTATGTATTTGAAAAATTTAATATGCTTCATGCACTACTTAACTTGTCAAGCCATTATTTGTTAACTCTTATTCATTCAATCTTTTATAAATATTTATAGAGCACAAACTACACATTTGGTTATTTTTAATAAAGGATATAAAAAGTATGAAATAGCACCAATAAATAGAAAAAAATGAGAGAAGTAATGTCTTGAAATGATCTTTGATTCTCAATAATAACAGAGTTTCAAAAGATATAGTTTCTATAAATTTACATAATCAGTCAATCTGAAATAGTCAATTTTACAATTAGAGAAATCAATAATTAAGTCATTCAGGAGGGATCCTGCTCATGTTTCTGTAATTAACTTTGATTATTTGTTCTTGTGGTGTTTAGGAAGGAAGGTCCACTTGATTGGCTCTGGGAGCTGGCTGAGGGATTGGTACCCCGTGCTCTGCATGTGGGTGGGTCATGGAGTCATGGCCTTGGTGGGCAGAGTGTCTGTGTATGGTCATATCCCCTGCCTTGCAGGCACTGTTCCCTGCTCTTCTTCCCAGCCCAGGAACTGAACAGCTTTGCTCCACCCCATCTTTCCACCATGATGTTCCTTCCTTGGAGCTAGCAGGCCATGAACTGACCCCTCTCTTCCGAAACCAGGAAGACATGAAACCCATCTTCCATTAAGTTGTGGGTGTTTCCTGCAAGTAGTTTTTAACCATGGTCTTTATTACTGTCCTCATTGCTTCTCTGTGAACTAAAATTGGTTTCAAACATCCACAGCTCCTTTTAAAATTTCCTTCAATCACACTTCAGAATAGAGAACAAATTTTGATCTACATCTACTTAGGCTAACATAGCATTTTATAATATAAATAATGTTTAAAAATTGAGACATTAATAGCTCTTCCACTTCAGACAGTAATCAGCATTCTGATTGTAGAACATATATTAGTGATATTCCTGTTCTTCTAGAAATGATCTTTGAACCAGAAGAACTCTGACTCAGTTTCCCCAGTGAAAAAAAATATGATTGATAAGAATACTTTTTAGAATTAGAAGTTTTAAAATTTTAATTGTCTTTGTTAAGATGTAGGGTGAAATGGATAATTCTAAATTCATAACAGCACAGTGTCATTTCTTTTAGCCCATGTCATCTCTTACAAAGAGCTGCATTATCAAACTGAGTGTTACATAGTTTGATTAAATAAGAAGATAAATAATGCATATGAATAAATCTTTAGCACTGTATGTATTCATTTTGATGCTGCCATTTCTTTTCTTGATCTGATGTCCTAGATGGTGGAATCGATGGACTCTTAATTCAGTCAGGGACTTGAAAACAAATCTGTGACTCCTGGCTTCCTCTTTCACTCTTTACAAAATAGCCACTGTGTGTTAGGTGATTTCTGGTGATTTTCTAGATGCCCTAGGAATGCTTTATACACATTATATCTCAGAGACTTCATGAGGCAAACATTCATTTCCCCTTTGAACAGATGAGAGGGACTGAGTTGCAAAGCACGAAGTAACAAACCCAAAGGCACACACGGCTGGTACAGTGGAAAAAGGCAAGCCAGTGCTTGACTTAAAGGTTTATTTTAATCATTAAAACTCACCCTTTTTTGTTTAAATTATTCAAGTTTGTAAGAGTAGAACTGACTCTGTAAGCAGTACTCAGTGCGACTGATCTATGCTTGCATGATTCATCTGGACAGAAATAACTGAAGAAGCTATCACCCCAGTCCCAGTCACACGAGGGAAATGCACAAGATTCATTGTATGATGACTTCCTGTCCAAACGGAAGCCCGGGGTCCAGCCTAAGTTTAAATTACCTACTACAGAAGCCTTGGAAATAATCTGTACTAGAAAAAGCCTTTAAATGGAAAATGATCTTCCTTCAGAAAGACCTTCCAGTGATGACTTTATTATACCACTGCTATTCCAAAGCCATTAAATTTAGTCTTTTACTATGAAAAAGAAATACCTGAGTTATCTTACTTATAAATTGCTACGTAGATTACAAAGACACAAAGCACTTAAATTTCTCACCATTAAGTGGTTAAATACTATGATTATTAAATAATACCCTAAATGATTTAAAAAGGAGGACAATTATAAGTGTAAGTTTCAAATGAAGGTGCAGTTTAACAAAAAAGTAGAAGTTATAAACTTTTATAAGAAAAGACACATGGAAAATCCGGGGTATTAATGTTTCATTCAAGTTTCTACAAATTTTCATAAGGTGATGATATACATAACTTCAAAAACTATCAATTTGCTTATGACGTATTTGACATTGTTAGCTATGGTGCTATTATTATAATAGCAAAATTAAGAGAAATGCTTTTCGAACTTTGATAAGTAGTTAAAATATGTAAGTAAAAACTGTAACTGGCAAATTATAGTCAAAATATCATAAACAATGAAAATATATGGAAAGATTGGTGTTGACCAGTGATTATTTAAAGTGAATTTTTTAACCAAAGAAAATGCAGTATTTTCATCATATCTAGCTGTGTGTGCCCCAGTTCATTCCTGTCATATGCGAGCATTGTGTTCGGTCTTCCCAGTATCCTTGATGAACAAAATAGGAGGTCTTTGAAAACCCTTACCTGAGGACCACTATTTTAACATTTAATCTTCTCAACTGACCAGCAGGAAACATGCACACATATATTTATATTTTCTTAATGATCTGTTACATTACTTTTAAATTTTTGGTCACATTACTTAAGGACAGTGTATTCAAAATTTTTGAATGACAAAACCTGTCAGACACACTAACAGAACAGGAACAGCATTCAAGGCATAGCTATGAATTCACCAGTAAATAACCTTCAAAGTCCACCAACTGCAGCTTACCCGGCTCTGTGTTTGAGTTTTTTATCTAGGATCCCATCTCTGGAAACAAGTTTATTAAATACCAAAATGCCAATCACCATGTTGACCTGTCAAACAGAAACAGAATTAACCTTTCAGTGATATTGAAGGAAATCAGGTTCCCATTACAGAAACTTAAAGCCACCTGAAAATACAGACTCACAAAAATAGTGATACCAAACACTTCTAAGTACATAAAGGTATGCTGATCAATTTAACACCATTGTGTTTCTTTAAATTTGAAGTACATGAAGTAATTTCCATTGTCACAGTTTATAGTTAACATCGGAGTAATTAACCTTCAATTCCCTAATTTCTAAATGGTGCTATACTATAGCATTCTGGGGCATTCTAGCAATCTTCTCTCTGAGTCGACCTTGAATAAAATCAATTGGCTAAATGAGTTTCATCCTATGTTTACGAGCCAAAGGATTTTGAATCTGAGACCACAGGGCTAAGGTGAGCCCTGGTCCTCGCCTGCAGGGAGGACAGGATGGCTGGACTCCTCACTTGTGTGGCTGCTCTCTCCTGTGGGTAGGAAGCATTTTGACACATTTTACTTTTCTTGGCAAAAGAGAAAGCCTATTCAAGAGTGGACACCAGCATCAATTCTTGAAACAGACTTTCGTGAGCACTTTCTGACACTTTTATTCTTAGTTAAGAGGTCTTTCACACAACACTGTTCAAATTAGTAAGAAAATTTCCTATCTCAAGTAAACTTGTAAAAAGCTCCAAAGACAGACATCACTTTGTAGCAGTTGATTATGATGAGCACTGGCTGCCTAATCTACAAATACCTCCTGACAAAGAAAGCTAGTCCAATGGGAAAGCAAGACAATCAAGGAAAATATTCTTTTTTTTTACTTTCCTGGCCCCTTGACCATGATCCTTGGGTGACAGAATCTAAGCTCAATTCTTTTTCCCCTTCAACCAATGCAAATGTGATTCTGAAGCTGAAATCTATTTAATTGCTGATGTAAGGAAGACCCAAAGCACTTGTGTCAAGTAGGGCCTTCCAGGTGCCACTCTGCAGAGTTGCCTGATCAGGCACTATTAAATCTAGAGAGTGCTTGCTCATTGTTCTACTTCTAATGATCTGAACAAAGAGAAAAAGTGTATTCTATTCATCTACAACAGAATCATGAGGAAATTTATCCCCACTCCAAAGACCTTCCTGTGGTGTTTCCATTACACACACACACACACACACTTTATTTCTTCCTTTTAGAGTTATATGTATATTAACTTAGTAGCTCAGGGAAATAAGTCACTTGATTAAATAAAAATTCAGTGCAGTAGACAAAAATAAGTCTAATAGCCTTGATTTCTCCATGCTCTAACAATCATGCCTGGAGGCTTCATTTTCTCTTTGTGAATTAGGGACGATTTCTGCTCTCTGTTACAGCTCAGAGGAGGGAGAACACATTTAATGAAAGAAAAACTCAAATATCCAAGTTAATAAGAAAGAAGCCACTAGCTCCCAGTTTTGTAATGACATTCAAGAAACCAAAAAGTAATTTTTCTAACTAGAAATCTAACTGTACAGTGATAGGAATCTTTTGTAATGAATTCAGTTCACTTCTTTCCTCCTTTATTTTCTTCAAACACTGATTAACCAAGAAAAAACTGTGATCAATAAATTTCAAGAAAACAAAGAGAAAGGCAAAATGGTAGGAAATTTTGCATGTTACCATAACTTGAAAACCTAAGAAATTATTTTGTAATTCCAAAAAGAAAAACTTTAAAGTCTTTATGCACAACATCTGGTACAGTTCTTAACTGGGGCTGATTCAGACTCCAAGGGAACATCATCTGGCGATGTTCTGATTGTCATAACTAGAAACTGTGATGGGGCTGGGGGAGTGGGGGAAGACGCTGCCCATCATCTGAAGCAGACAGGACCGCTCGCAACAGTGAAACGTCCAGTCCAAAATATTAGTGGAACTGAGGTTGAGAGCTAGAAATACACATATAAACATATATAAAGCTATTTATTAGTGGCAGCCTTGGAGAAATCTTCCTATTAATAACTATAAATTAATAAATGATGAGATTCTATATGTTGAAAAGGAAGACTTTATTGAAATTTACTCAAACCTCTTCACGAATCTGAAATTACTGTAAGACAAGACAGCATAGTCCCATGATCAATATGTTTTGGTAATTAAAATATGAATATTTCTCAACAACAGAAGACTGAAAGTACTTGATATTCAAATAAAGATACTAGCTAACTAAACCTTAAAATTTGAACACCAAGTATTTTAATCAAAAGTGAACCAAAGTAGTTTTGGGGTTTTTCATTTTTGTTTTGCCAAGAAATCAAATAAATTGATCCCAATGTTTACCAGGACAACAGCGGCTGCAGGTCCAACAAAAGCATACAGCAGTCCTCCTTCAAGAGAGAGCCAGCAGCTGAAAATAATATTACATAAAAGCTAACAAAAATTAGTGATAAGTACCCAACCACTGTGTGACACAAGTAACACAGATTTATACATATTGTCTTGGGATACAGGCGTATGTCAAAGATCTGCAACACACACACACACACACACACACACACACACACACACACACAGTATAGGAAAAGCTAGATTTAGTTGAAGTAGAGCTTTCGATGAAGGAAAAATATTATGTACCCCTTACTGATGAAAATCTTTCATTCAAGGCCTTTTATGCAGTTAAATCATTTTAGACAAATTAAGGCTGCAGTGGTATTTCTGTATTTCTTTTCATTATGAAATTGGTTATTACTAAAATTTTACAAGATGATGTTTTATCTCCATTATGAAAATTTTCAAATACACTTTAAAGCAAGAACAATGAGTTTCGAGGGTCTTGTGTCTGCTATTTACCTGCTTTTCTTGGAGGCCTTTGGGATATTGGGAGAAACTAGTTTAACAAACGACATCACAGGAAGTGGATAATCTCCACTTGTATGCTTTTCCTCTTTTAATTTCACTGTTTCCTGGACTACTGAGAAAATTCAATGAAGATAAGCTTTTGAATAAAAATAAGTGCAGCTGTGCTCATTTCAAGGACTAAATGATTCAAGGGATGTCTGCACAGATAAAGGCATGATAGCCCATCTGGGTAAAAAATTCATTCTTTTGCAGCAGAGAGAGACGAAGAGGCTGAGGCTCAGTGTGATGGCTTTGCAAGATGGCGCCTGGCCCACGAGCAGTCCAGGAAAAGTGAATGTGAAGGAAGAGGCAGAGACCGAAGGGAGCTCGTGCCCACCCTTCCCGGAACCTCTTTCTACACATCTGATCTTTTTACACCTTCTTAGGCCACGAAATCAGCAGGCTGTCTTCAAAAGTAAGAACTTTACCCAGCATATGATCTATATTTGTCCTAACCATAACCTGCTCTCTGTTGATCATGGTTACATGACTTATGCATTCATCAGAACTCACAGAATATACACTTAACAAAGTGAATGTTATTCTATAAATTATACCATACATTGACTAAAATTTTAATCTACTAGTAATAAAGTCACACACAAGTATACATATCAGTTTTTGTATTCACAAATATGTGCATGTTTACTGAAAGTCTGCACATACTTATCTGTCAGCAGACAGATAAAATTTTGTTTTCCTACTCTGGGGTAGATAATTGTATTTTTGCTTTTTATAAAACACTTGGAGAAAAAAAGACTCTAGTTTGACAGAACACTTTAAGCTGTTATCTCAGAGGCTGCTACTAAATTTCTATTGTAATTTTGTGTAAGCTCTTCTTCAAACTCACATTTAGTTTATCTTGTAAGGTACAGTGACAGATTTAGTATGTCTTTGAAGTTATTTTTTTGCTAGGGGTTTATACCATTATAATGGAAATTTATAGTCATAAAATCAATACAAGACTCATTGTACTGTATTTGGCTTTAATTATCAACTCCTTGAAAGTAAGAACCTAACACCTATAATCGTACTTCTTTTCATTTTCTCAATTCAGTGCCTTTCAAGTACTGCATTCATATCAAAATAGTTATGTTACTGTAAAAAGTAGTAACTTAAAGGTGATAGTGCTACAGTAAGCAGTATTTTACAATATACACTATCAAATTTTTTTCAATAGTATAGATTATATAAGAAAATCAAGCACTTTGATAGCATGAGCCCTTGAAACTCTTAGGAAGCTTCACTTGGGTGGGCAGGCGGCAATCATTTTCACTTCTGGATGAACCCAGAAATAGCTTAATTAACAGTAATCTCCATCTCCAACCTGAAGACAAACAGAACATCACAGTGAAATTTATGCCTTCAATGAGATGTATACTCTTTCTCCATTTCTCAATTGCCCCCTCAACATGACAGCAGATGAAACAATACATGAAAACGCATTGTTTCAAATCTGAAATACTAAATATAAACTTTATTGTAAATTCTGATTGAATTTATCAGCATGATAGTTGTAAGATAGGATACCCTACCTACTTTCTCTTTTCTAATTTCTTCCATAGCTTGAGTATTTCCTAATACAGAATCTCTTGATGCCACTGAGCTGTAATTTTTAATATATATTACCCTAAAATAGCATCAAAACTTGAACTAACATAATAGTAAGTGGTTAATAACCATACATGTTATAATCACTGATGTTAGAAACTTAAGGCAGAATCACATTCTAAAACGTAAATAGGTCAAGATTTGTCCAGTCCTTTAAAAAAAGTATTTGAGATTGAACATGTGATATTGAAATATTTTAAAAGCCAAATACAGTGGTCTTAACTAAGAAATTGAAATAGGGATCCTGCACATTGCCACATTATTCCCATCATTTCTCCATTGACCTTTGTACATTTAAGCCGCCTTACACTGCTCCTTAATAATGCAGTTTGTAACACTGTTAGTGACCTGACGACAAAACACCAGCCACCAGCAGTGCCAGCTAAGACGAATGAAGTCTCCTTGATGATCCGCTGAATCATAAACACAGCATACCACTGTGGATGGACTTACTAGTGATCAGTGCCATAACCCTTCGTCCTGGTGAAGCCCACCGATGTGGCCACCACCAAAGCTGGTAAACCTGCAAGAAAAGCAAGGTCACACTTTGTATTCAACAAGAACTCCATGTACCCTGGTCCAACATGAGCCAGGACAAACTCGAGATGCTTCAGTCAGAGCAATGACGTTTAGATAAAACAATTCACAAAACTGTGTCCATTACAAACTTTCAAGTGCAAAAGTATGAGAGCCACAGCTGGGTTTTAAACAAGATGCACTTCCTAGATGTTGCTAGGTTACAGCCATATTGGATGTGAGTTTAAAAGGAACTAATAACAGAGATTTAATATACCTGTTAAGTTATATTTTTCTCTAGGGGTTTATTGTTACAAAGGAAATTTATAGTTATAAAATCAGAAAGGCAAAAACTGGATGTTCTGGTGTGATAGGGTATCACAGAAGCAGAATATGAAGTTGGTGACTCATGGGCCCCTGCCAAATGCTTCTGATAGTAATCTGAGTCTTGCCAGTTAACTCTTCCCTTCTAATTTACCTTTTTTTTTTTTTTTTTTTTGGTACCAGGGATTGAACTCACATCCTCATGCCTGCCAGGCAGGTGCTTACACCACTGAGCTAAATCCCCGGCCCTCTAATTTACTCATAACCACAAGAATATAGGAATAGGAATTTCGCTTACCTGGGCATCTGCACCTCTCTTTTACCTTACAACTTCTTTTAACTTATGTGACTCACACCTCATTCAAGTTTAAAAGAACCGTTCTATGTTTTGGTGGATAGAGCGAGTCTGATCCATGCTGCTTAAGGCATTTTTTTGTTTGTTCTTTTGGTTTCGTTTGGTTTTTACTTTGGTCATGCCTTTTTTTTCAGGAAGATCATGTTTGCCTCTTTAGATTAAAAATTCCATCATTTAATCCTCCTCTTTCATCCCCTCTGTCAGTCTTCTTTCTTCTCGTTTCTCATCTTTCCTGCTATTTTTTCTTCTGTGAGCCTTCTCTACTGACATTGCATATATTCATGCGGTTTAATGACAAGAACCACGGGTCAGTATCTCAGAGGGATCTGCCATTTTTTAAATCAAATACTGCAGACTATATTATATATAATATATTATGTATAAATATATATATAGTCTTCTCCTTATCCTACTCTCCATCCTTAATCCTGCATGCCATTTGTTGACATTTTGGGTTGACTGAACCAAATCCATTAGGAAAAAAAATGTTCTCTTAGGTAGTAACTGAAAGAGTAACAGTCCTCATTTCATACAATTCGGGTAGTTTTTCCAATTTCATTGCCTTGCACTCTCCCTACTGCAACTCATAAGCCACCACTTTGTCCATCCATTTCACTGTCGCCCGGAGTAATTTGGCAGTAATTTTGGAGGGCAGCTGTAAAACCGCTCTTTACGATCTTTATTAAAAAGGTTAAAAAAGGTAGTCATTAATCCTGGAAATAGCCACCCTTTTCTCTCTGTTAAAAATATTTTTTTAACCTGTATTCTGCATTTTTTAGGTCTAAGGTACTAATTCATGACAAAAATGTTCCTTGATTTAATAGTTGTTCAACTTTAGAAGGTCTCTTGTCATGAAATCTGGACAAAAATTTTATGAAAATCTAAGGAGAACACTTCTTCAACTTCTTAAATGCTTTCCTATTTGCTTGTGCAGAGAGTCCTAATACATTAAATAGGAATAGACTTTTGTTGAAATTTGAGGGATAATCTTTAAGTGTTCTTGATCCACTTTTTTTCACCTCAATTATTTTGGTATCATCACACGTCCATTTATCTGTAATTTCTCATATTCTATTCCTGTCTTCTGATACAGAAAGTATTTGTCATGAATTTAGCCTGAAATTTCCCAGTTGTTTTATTGTGTGGGTCTTTTAAAACTCAAAGACAAGGCATAAAAATAATTGGGCTTTTTTTCTCCCAAAAATTAGATTTTTAAACTAAGTAGGCTACCATTAGAATTGACCCTATGAACAGTATTGATTTTTGAGAAGTCTGCATCATCAAGCAATTTGAGAGAAACGTTTCCTAATACAGGCAGAATTAATTACTTCTCAGTGTGGCAGCAATTCTGCTTCTCTTTCTGAGGACCCCACTGACTACACATGAAATTTCACTTGTGCACTAAGTAGTTTTCTCCCTGTGGTATGAATGACTTTATTCTTTTATCGTTTTGTGATTTCTTAGAGTAGAATCTTCAAAGTATTTGGGGGAAGGTGAATACATGCCTAATGAACCATCATGCTTTGGTCTTTTATGGCATTTTACATTTTCAGGAAAATTTAAGTGAGAGCATGTTTTTTTTTTTTTTTTTTTTTTTTGCCTGTGAACCTCTCAGGTCTTATCTCCCACCATGTAGACAGTGTTAATTGTTAATTGATGAGCTATGTGAACATTCAGTCTCAAACCTTTTTAAAGTTCCAAATGATGGATGAATACTTAAAAAAAAACCACTTTCGTATATTTCCACTTCACACATCAAATTAAACAAAAGTAGTCGGGGGATGATCATTTTCTACTACATCGTAATACAGATTTTAACGAGAGCATGCAAGAGTCTACTAATGGGCTTACCCCATCCAAGGCACAGAAAGCGTTTCCTTATGAGACGTGTCCTGATTTTTCCAGTCACAGCCATATATGACTGCCATGCCTCAGTTAAAACCCAACAGAATGAAGCCAGGAAGAAAAAGTGCAGACATGCAGTGGTGGTAGTGCAGATGCTCTGTGGAGATAAACAAAGAAAACTCAAGCTCAGCATGGGCAGGACTTGTGTCCTTGAAGGGATAAAGGCCTTTGATTTTTTATTTCAGATACACGTCTCTGCGGTACCAGTCATTACGCTGCATACACTGTCTACAATAGAAAAAAGTGTCTTCTAATTCCATGTGTGTCCAGGTTCTTTTATGAGAGCCCAGAATACAAGTTTGAACCCAAGAGAGATTAAAATTACAGCTTGAATTTTCCCCCTAAAATTTAATTATGTGAATGGTCCTTTCTTTGGTTTAATTTATTACAGGCACATTGAATAATTATTTGGACTACATTCTTTATCTTTTCTTTTACTTTTGGTTGTTTTATCAGTGTTGATATTAAGATTACATTTGTGAATGCGACAGCCTTTCAAAAAGAAAAATTACTTTGCTTTAATGTGTGTGATAGTCAAGATACAACAGCAAAGTACAAAATGGAGTTTGGCTAATAGCCTGGAACTAAAATAACATATGTATTTTAAAGAACTTAATATTTTACTTCAGTGTTATTACACTGCAATGTGTGTCCTAATCAAGTAATTTTGAAAAGTCACTGCCAGTACACAGCCATGATTTCATAGATTTTTTTCCATGCAACTTAATCATTCTAAATACAGCAATCTTCAGTTTTTACTTGTGTGTCAAAGATCAGCAGTCTCATTTTGGCAATGACTGCTACTTATTTCACTATTGGTATAATTTCTTTGTGTAACTCTTATTCAAATGCAAGTCTTTATAACCACCAACAGAACAAATACTTTTTGTCAGTCTCAGTCTTGCCATTTACAAAATTTCTGAACAGTCAAAATAGTAGAATTAAAAATAATATATAAATGCTCCAAACCAAATATATAAAAATATTAACTCCCATCTTCCTGGTTCAAATCCAATCAAATACCAAAGCAGAATCTTAACAGAATTTTAATTTTTGGGGCCAAATTATTCATAGTAGTTACTTATTCTGTTGAAATTCACAAGAGGTTCATTTAGCTTCCTAGTTCTTATAATTCTATGCAAAGAGCTTTACTGTGTCATGTTTATCTCATTCTGTTGTTCCAGAGATGATAGAAAACGCAGAGAAACTGTGTACAAGTGTGCTAGGTATACAGCAAGTACTTACTCTATTCTAACCATTACCTTCATTATTATAAATAGTGCTTGAATAGATGTTAACAGTTTTCAGCATGTAACTCCTCGTATGTACTTAGCACTTACATTTACAATCACAAAGGTGATAACTTTCAGTAGGACAATGCCATAGGTTTCTTTACCATTCTTCTTTACCTCTGCCTTACCTCAGGAATAATCAGTAGCTTTACCAATCCTGATTCCTCCTGCACTTGGAAGTTTGAGACTTCCTTCCATGTTAAGGTTTAAAGACCTACAACATGACAGCTTTGCACATGTCTGGTCTATGGTCCCAATCTGAATTCCAAAGATAACTTTTCCAGTCACTATTTGAAGATCAGTTATACTTTCTAATTTAGGTTTCATTTACTTCTACCAATTTGTCTCATCTCAGTTGTACGTATGGGCAAAATCACCCCATTTCTATTTTTAAACAATTAGTAAGGGTTTTAGTGAAAACTGTAAAAATGTTGAAAAGTTAGGCCCTAAATGCTGGGTGTCCTGAAATTTTACAAGAAAAAAAATGAGTATTTTTAAAATTTGCAGCCTCTCTATTGTGTCCATTACTTTGGGACTCCCTGACCCTTACTTTAATACTAATAAAACTTGAAATAAATATAATTTGGGGCTATTGACATTTATTTCGATAATTTATGTCTCTCTGGACAATAATACGGCCACAGACTGGGGGGAAGAATGTATTGTAACTAAGGAAGTATGGTCTATTTCTACCGCCAATAGTTTTTACTATATGAGATGAATATTCATATGTTAGGAATGTGCTCCAAGTTGGGAATAAGTCCCACCAAACTAGAGGAAAAGTATAAGTGAACTAGAGCGTTCAAACTTACAAGACTGATCTTCTATGATGAATGCAACAAGACCTAAGGCCCTCAGAAACGAAGAGAGCTGCAGTGTCCTTCATCACGGCGTAAGGAAAGGATGCGCAGTCACGCCCTTGGCACAAGGAAACACACATTTTCTTCTGATGTGCTAGATATGCTAATGTGTAGTAACGCAAAGAGTGTTTTTAAAATGCAGTAACTTTCCAATGACCTATATTATTTTTCACAACTGTTACATCAGCTTCACAAGAGTAGCCATTGTCATCTGCTGGGTTTAGGATTCTTTGATTTCTTTGCCCATGTATTGTAAATCCTGTATCAGTAACTACGCAAGATCAAGCATTTCTAACTCCCCTCAGAATGGAGCCTTTTCCACTTAAAAACCACAAACCCCGAGTCTCCTTTTCTTGAACAGGTTCACATCTTGACAGCTCCGTGGTTGTTGCTACCACTGGACTCACCATCACGACTGCGGGTGCACAGCTTTTCCTCCTGGATGCTCTGTGTCTGTCCCTGATTGCCCCTGAATCTCCACATCCACTACTGTGCATGCGAGACTCAGCACTACTTCAAATTCATCGTCTAATTCTTCTCTTTTACTTGCCTAGCCAATGCCCAGCGTAGTCTCGTCAGATCTCTAATGTCACAGCTGATGAGCGTTACTGGCAAATATTACCCAACTTGAAAATGGGTTTAAGTCACCTGGCTTGTACCTATCATCCTCATGAACATCTTTTGCCTCAAGTTCTTACAGACTTTCTTAAAATAAATGACAAAAAAGAAGTGTGAAATGTGATGAATGATAAGCCTGATAAATATTATAAAACCCCAAAAGCAGATGGGCAGAGATTGAAGAATACTGGGACACTGGATGGGAGGCATTAGGAGCAGGAGGAAGACACAGAAAATAGAGAAGAGTGACAATATATGGGTGACACAAGTTTCTAAAACACAATAGCAGTATTTCCAGAAGGAAGAAATGGAGAAATGCAGGGAAACGTAACAGTTACAGAAATACTATGGGAAAATTTCTCAGAACTTTAAAATTTTCTTGGCTGTAGGACGGATTAAAGATGAAACACACACTCACATACACAACACCACAGACACACACATGCACTCCTACATATACTGTAATGAAATCTGTGAATACTGAGAATAAAGAGAAAAACCATTAAAGCCTTCCAAATGAAAAGCAACATTATTTAGAAAGAAATTAGAATCCAAGGGATGTCAGATTCCTGTAAGTAACCCAGGATACAGGAGGCAATATGAAATATCCTCAGCATTTTAAAGGAAAACAACTTTGAAGTTAGAATTCCACACCCAGACAAATGATTATTCAAGTGAGAGGAAGAAATAAACATATTTTTAGAATTGAAAGGAACTTTGAAGCTTATGACTTTAAGATTCTCTCTGCTAGAACTGCTAGACAATATAAACCATTAATAAGAAAAATAACCCCAGGAAGAGGGAATAAGATAAGTGACAAAGAATAAAGTAATAAAATATAGTGCATCTAAATAAACTTTTACTGTGTATACACATACATAGATGTATATGTACTTTTTACATATAAACACAAGGATATAAAATTCAGAATAATGTCAGTGAGGATGAAAAGATGAGGGAGAGGATAGTTACAAGAGGGCACAGGAAGGGGAAGTACAGTCTCAGGTACATTAGAGACACTGATTCATTAGAGATGAAAGGAAAGTATGTTTGAACATACAATAATATTGATAGTTTGAGGTAGCTACAAAAAATAGAAAAAATGCATTAGTAAAATAACAAAAACTAGAGTTAAGTGAAAACAGACTTAAGTGTAAAGGTGATAAAAATTAAAAGGACAACAAATTAGAAAAAATGAAACATAGGAAAAAATAAAGGAACACAAATAATTCCAAACATGTCAAAAATCACAGTAAGTAGAAATTCTTAAAAAGTAAACATTTTGTGGTGGACAAAGAAAATCTGATATTAGTAATGTATTTCAAATCCAGAGACACAGATCTATTGAGAATGAAGAAATTAAAACAGCTATTTTAACCAAGTGGTAATATGCAAATGTCAGACATCACAATGTTAATATTGCAAAAACCACTAGCAGAGATGAAGAGAAATATTTTAAATAGAAGAAATTGGCAGTCCATGAAGAAGGTTCAGAGGTGACATTTCTGTATGAAACTAGTGGCATTTTTTCACAGTATATGAAGCAAAAATGGAAAAAATCAGAAAATAAACTATCAACCTAAGATTAAGATAGACTTAGGATATAGCTCTCAGCCATAGAAAATAGAAGAAAAAATAATATAACTTCAAAAAGCAAAGCTTCTTTTTCTTTTTTTTTTTACAGGCAATACATGAAATAAAAACATACTTTTAAGGAATGTGGAAAGTAGGGAAACTTGCTTTTACTAAAAAAATAAAAACAGGATACTGAAATGAAGTATATAAGTACAATATTTACAAACTCTCAGAATGTCAGTAACGGTTTACCTTAATTGCAGTATACATAGAGAAACCAAGAATTATTTGCAGTCACAGCAACATTTCAATAACTCTATGCAAATCAAGGTAATTCCTCAGTATAAAGCAATTCTTATTTGAATTATTACAGTAATTTTATCACTTCACACATTGATTTGTCTATAACAAATAAATTAGAAAAAAGTCCATCTTGCTAGTCACATGGAACAAAACATATATGAGAAACATACAATATAATTTGGAACACACTAGTAGGTCCTTAAGAATGATGTAACGAGAAGAAATTCTGACTTATCACCATAATGAGTTTACAAGGAGCATTCTAATAAGCATGTATTTACACTATTTAGATGATGGTAGTGCTTACAGTTTAAACACAAACTATCGTGAGGATGAAATTAAGGAACAGACTTTTAAGAGGGATCTGAATAAAGACAAACTAGCTATCTATCAATTTGCACATAGTACATACTCCATAATTGATAGTTGTTTATAATACAATCATATTAGGATCTTAGTCAAATACATGACTTGAGTTTTTGATTGGTAAAACGAGAATATTTGAAGATATCTGATTTCCCCTTAAAGGACAATGAGTAAACCAACTTCCCTTAAAGGACAATGAGAACAACTTACTGAACACCTGTCTCACCTTAACACCTATTTTTCACGAGTACTACAATGGGAATTATTTACAAAGGAAAAAATGAAAGTCAGAAAAGTTAAACAACTAGCCTTAAGTTACACAGGTCACAAAACAAGAAGCATGTAGTCTTTCCACTGTAACAGGTTACATGTGATCAAAGGAATTCTGATTTTGCTAATGTTGATTTTTATATAGTCATACTATATCTTTTTAAGTTGCTTCCAATTGTTTTTGAAATAATCTTATATCTAAATGGCAAATAGTGTTGTGACAAACAAAAGTTGTATTAAATGGGAAGTCTTTATTGCCTAAATTATCAACTAAAAGAAAGAAATGCGCCATTTCCAAGTATAACGGGTTATACAGGTGCTGGCAAGCTTTGCAGATGTACTTTGAGGTATTTGGATAGACTACTTCAATAAAATAAATCATTAAACCCAGTGGGTATTGTGAACTCAAGGTTCATAATTTCATGAAATTAAATGAAAATTGCTAAGGTAGTGGCACAAGTCTGTAATCTCAGCACTGTTGGAGGGTGTGGTAGGAGAATCATAAGCTTGAATCCAGCCTGCACAATTTATCCACTTAGAGCCTGTCTCAAAATAAAAACAAAAAGGATGTTTGGGGATATTGATCAGCGGTAGAGCACTTGGTTCACTCCCAATACAGAAGGAAAAATGCTAAATGAAAATGTTTATGACATGAAGAACACAATCAGAAGCTTTTTGTTAATGTCACTTTATCATATCAGCTTCCCTTATTTAATAGCTGTGGTGACATGCCACACCCTAACAGCAGTAATATTTGTAGAGAGTTGACAAATATCTCTCATAGACAGAGAAACATGGCCTGTGTACTCTTCTTCTTGGGTGGAATGGAAAATAACAGCAACAAATATAGAGAAGGTGAGTCCCTCCTTGAGAACTGGTGGTTTACCATTATGCACAAGCTGCAGTGACTGCATCAGAACGATAGCACAAAGCTATGATAAGGAAACATCGTAGGCTCTTCCAGTCACATTGGTTTGAATCAAAATCTTTGTTACAAGACTGGCTCTAAATAAAAGTAATTGCAAATATAAAGTCATGCATGACACTAAATAACTGAGTGATGGAAACAGAATAGCAGTTAATAGATATGAGGATCTCAGACAGTAACAACTCTTATTTGCTAGAATTTTATGAACTCATATTAAAATAAAGGAGCACTATTAAACAGAAAGTAAATGCCAGATAGATGTCAACAGAGATAAAAATCTGCTCCACAGATGTCAAAAATAAGTATCTTGCAGAAAACATGCTCATAATTTGAAGACCTTAGAAAGTCTGTTACTCATAACAGGAAAAGTCTGATTTTTTGAAACATGTCCTTTGGGAATCCAAACATTTGTGCACCATACACAGCAGATGCTTCCTTATATATTGCTATCTCCAGGCTTAGGAAAATAACCGTTTTAGTAAAACTGAAATAAAAAATAAAATCACTTGCTAAACAAGCCCAAGAGTTCAACTAAAGTTTTACTAATTTTGGAAATTTACAATGTGTTATAAGCTCCAAGATACTGCTGAGAATTGATTGCATTCTCATGGTATTTTTCATTGCACTCTCTATTGGTAGAGGAATAATGCAATGGTGGGTTTGTACTGTTGGGTGTGGGGTGTGTTCAGACATCCCTTCCCAGCTCACCAGCACTGTTCACGCAAACCAGTCATAACAGTGATACAAATATAAATTGCAATCAGTTCCTTATAGAATGGAGCAGACAGGACCCTGCAGGCCTGTTCCTGGGATTTCTGGATTTATAAAATGTATATTTGATGACCTGGGAAGCAGAAGAAGATGCTTTTCTATCAAGACAATATTCATTTATTTTGTTTGTCATCTTTGATCAATTGTCCTGTTAGTGTTGTGAGACTATTTCAATGCAATGTTGGAATATACATTGCGATGAAAACAATTCTTGATGTGAGAGCAGCATGGTATGAAAAGATCATAGGTTCAGTAGCAAGATGGTATTTCTCAACGTGGCTGTACACTGGTATCACCTGGGCAGCTCTAAAAAATGTGGATCTGTTAGTGCTCTTCCCCAATTCCCAGATTCTGAGGTAATTGCTATTGGGTGGAACCCAAGGATTAGAATTGTGAAAGATCCCCAGGTGACTCTAATGTGCACCCAGGTTTGAGAATCAGCAATTTTCATAGTCACAGGCTGACAGCTGCCAACTGAACTACTGAATGGTCCACCTTGCACAAAGTCCCCAACTTCTCATAGCCTTGATTTTAACATTTCACAGCCTAGATTTAGGGCCTATAAAATGAGAGCGAACATATCTATTACATATGCTTAGTACAAAACTTACAACAAATAATAAATTTTCTAGCTTTTGGTGAAGTCTCGAAAGTATTAACAATAGTGAATATTCATGCATGTTTTCAACCTGTTATAGTGATTATCTAGACTTTGCCAATTCTTAAAGTTCTAGAAAGAGTAACAGATGTGGGACATTCTGCTGTGACTTCATATTTTTATTTAGAATTCCATTAGAAATGATAGTTTGCCTTACAGGACATGCTGTAGAAATTCAATTAAATGATTAATATTAGGAACAACTTTGGAACAGTGAAAGGTCGGGAAGAAAAGCCATGACACAGTAATCCTGCCCTAGTTAATGAGCAGGAAAAAAGACTATCATTCCCATCCTGTGTTCTTGCGTACCACAGATATTGCAAGAAAGCATCTGCTGCTGTTCAATAACCATGCAGTTATGCTAAACACCATCCTTGGGCTTGCTACAGAACTTTGTGTATAAGAATTTACTGACAGGTCAAAGAAATTATACTCCCAAGAAACAATTTCAACCTCAGATTGTATAGATTCACTTGTGCCTACCTTATACAGTTTTCCTTATCTCTGAGTCATCCAATCTCAGATATATCAAACCCAACATAACCCCACTTTACCCTTCTCTCAAGCTGGCCCTTCCTTCTCGGAATACTACGATGAAGTAATAGTGTCATTCCCAATGAGAAGACAGCCTCCTACATAAAGTAAAGCACCAATTCCTATTGAATTATATCTAATCATGCTACATGCACTCTACTGCTTTCTTCATTTCCTTGGCCGTAGATCAGGGTGTTACAGTGTCTCCAAGACTCAGTGAAGGAGTAAGATTGGTGCAATGAGATCACTTATCTTGTTTTTAATTAATACATGTTTGCAGTACATAATGATGACATTTATCCTGGGATGTCCGTACATGGACACAGCACATTGTAATTCTTTTTTAACAGTTCCTTCCCTTTCCGCCACTCTCCCTTCTTCCACCGTTAGGCCTCCTTGCATTTGCAAAAGATCTATCTCCCTATCTCCTCTTATCTGTCTTCTATTTTGCTCTTTATATTGTATGGCTTTTGTAATATAAGACCACCTAAATGATGGCTTCATCTTCATGGTCAGAAGTGGCAGGAGGTCTAGAGCTGTGTGTGCCTTCGTGAGCTGTTCTTGCTCCCTCCTTGTGCCAATTAATCTTAAGTGCCCATTTGACTGGATTAAGAGCCTCTTGGATAGGTGACTGGACCATGGAGGCCCTCTGCCCAATCCACTGATCTTTAAAGTTGATGTGCTATTAGGAGGTGGGGCCCAGCTGAAGGAGATGGGTCGTCGAGGCTGTGTTTTCTGACAGTGGGTCTCTTGCAGGAACTCTTCCCCTGTGCCCTGCTTCTGCTTTCAGGCCATTATGACCTCAGCAGCTTTGCTTTGCCACATCCTTTTGTCATGTTCTTGCCTTTGAGTGGTCAGTCATTGTATTGGGTGATATACTATGTACCCCCAAGTTCTAATATACTTTTGATGGGGCTGAGTCTGGCACAGGGATTGGCAATGTGAGTGCTGTACCCACCCAGGGGTGGAGCCGACATACAGTATAAGGGAAGGTGGGTCTTCCTCTTGCCCGCTTCCTCCTCTCTCTCGCCAGCATGCCTTGCGGCTTGCAGCCGCCATGAACGGCAGCCCCTCCACACCATGCTGACTTGGAGCCAACTAAGTAGGACTGAAACTCTCAAGAAACTGTAAGAATAAATCTTTCCTTCCCTCATTTTGGGTGTCAGGTATTTTGTCTCAGCAACGAGTGAAAAGTAACTAAGACAGTCATGGACTGAAGCCTCTGAAACCATGAGCTGGAGAAACCTCTCCTTTGAGATGTGGGTGTCAGGTGTTTTGTTCCAGCAACAAAAACGCTGACAAATGTTTCTCTCAACAAGTTAGTGAAAGAAAGGTCTTAAAAGATATCTGGCACATATTAAGTGCTTAAGAAGTATGAGATATACTTCTTTTTTATAATTATTTTTATAATTATTTTTATAATTAATATTTTTATAATTATTAGAAGGGGGTGTGGGCAAGGGATTTACTTTTGCCCTGAGAAACACTAAAGTGTGTTTAAAATAAAGAATCTAATGGAGTAAGAAGCTCATAAATCAGGAAAAAACTGATGGCATCAAGTTGTGTGGAAATCTGAAGGAAACAAATTTGAAGCACATGAGAAGGATTGCCCTTTGATAAAAGGACAGTGCCTCCTTGCTTTGAAATACAAAAAAGGAATAAAGCTCAGGTACAGCTGTAGATATATTAGCATACTTTGTAGTGGGAAGATGAGCAAAAAATTTTTTTTGGATTAGGAGTTGGGTCAGATGTTAAAGCTAAACAGGTAGGAGAGAGATCAGAGGTGTGAGTATAAAGAACAGGCTGGAAATTCTCTTTCCCAAGAATTGAAAGGGCAAATAATCTAGAAGTGCCAGGAAGCACTGAATTCTCTGTTGAAGTGACTGATCATGCATTTTTATTCATTCATTATCACCAGAAAAATGGAAGACCTACAGTATAGACTCACTTCCCACTCTGAGACAATGGATTCCACTTCCCAGTGAAGGTGGAGAAACACTGCCTTCATTTTGCTTTTTTCTCTTGGGCTTTTCTCTTAGTTCCTCTTTTCAGGCTACCTCCCTGTGCCCACCCTCCTCTCCTTCTTTTGACCTGTGACATTCTCCTTGCTACTGTACATAGGAAGAGATAAACCAGTTCAATTGGAGCAATTCAGGAAATTGCCAGAGATAAGTAAAAATCTCAGTTCACTGGCTGGGAAATGATGAAGTTACATTGCAGCAAATCCCTTGTTTTGAAGAATATTGAAGCTGTATCTCAAACTGCTTGTTATCTTTTTAATAAACAATTACCTTAGAAAGTTTGGAAACCTACCAGGCTAGTTTCTCAGTTTCCCAGCATGAGGGAGAAATGACTATGATCAGGATACAGTAGTCTAGGTTGAACCGAAATAACAGATGGCAAAACAAACTATTTCTAGTAGCATTGCTTTTATAAGTAATGACTATAAACATCTTTTTGGAAGATACACACGTATTGGGAAAGAATAGCTTGGGTCAGAAAGACCCTAGGTGGTCTTTTTCTTTACCATGTCCTAATAGATTTTTGTCCTTGAGGCATTTTGGGTCAAAAAATTTATTGAGTAAGAAAATTCTGACTTGGGGAACCCATGAATGTATTACATGAGAGCAAAAAACCCAAAAATTTATGGAAGTACTTAATAATCTGCAAGCAATTATGACTTTTTCATAGATTTAGAATGGATTACTGGAATGCCTGAGGTCAGGAAGGTAAGTACACTTCTTATTATGAATTTATTTTGCTGAGTATTTTTTATAAAACAGGTTCTTAACATTACTTAATTTATTTGATCGATACAAAATATAGCAAAATTTTATTACTACATCTCAGTTCTAGGGCCTAAGGAGAAAGCAGAAGGTTGATTGAGAAGAGGAAAGGAACTAAGCATCACTTTATTGTATGTTCAGAAAAGGAAAAATTAGCAGTGTACTACATAATAACCTCTAAATTTATTTATAATGCTGACAGGTGGTCCACAATGCCACTGGGTTCATTATTAAGCTACTTTGGCTTCAATACGATATGTTATTCATTGTAACATTTCCTCTTACCACATTTTGTTTTTATTTGAAACCAGAATAGGAAAAAGTATCAACAAAAGAAGAGAAGTAAAATCCCAAAAGACCATGAAGTCAAAAATAGCTCTTACTAATATTTAAGTACAGTCTTTTGTTCTATCATGACTTTAAATTACACAGTTGAAAGTAATATGGATGAACTGAGAAACTCCCTCCATTTTTACCCACAAGCACAAAAGTAGAGTAAAAGGAGAGAGAGGGGTCTGGTTCCAGGCTGAAGGGCAGAAGGTGGAGAGAGCCTGAGAAGGAGGAAAACTGTGTTCCTGGTCTAGCTGGAGAGCTATAATTTCATTCTCCTCATTTTAAGTGGGTGAAAACTGTTCTCACCCCACCTCCCACTTGGCTTCTTTCTATTCTTTTCTACACATCTCTGCCTCCTGAGGAGAGGCGTGGCAGTAGTCAAAGTCTTGGGGCAGGAAAGAGAGAAGAAAGAGAATCCAATGACATCCAGCAACCTCTCCTCCTCCTGTGACCACGATACTGAGATGCCAGAATTCCACACAAACTTGTCCGGCTGCAGAAGCTTCTTAACCTCTAATGAACCAGACACTATAAATAACTGAACCCTTTCAAATCAGGCTAATATTGTGTGAATAAAGTCTAAGTACCTACTTGTCTACCCTATTCAATTCAGTCTGACTACACTCAGTGTCTGTTTCTAAGAGAAATCAGACTGTGATTCTTATTCAGTTGTCAATTACAGCTTCTCCTTGCATGAAATACTCGCTTGTCGTAAATGCAGTACTTTGAGAGAAAAACAAACATTCTTCCAGATTTCTAGGATGCCTTTTAATGCATAACTACAGCAATTAAGGACTACATCTCAGAAGAATACAACACCTTTTTTTCTTCCCATGAATTCAAAATTCCTCTCTCTTATCACATTAGCTCCTGCAAATCTGTATTTTTAGCCCTATTTCATAGGCTGTAGCTTCTAAGAGGAAGGAATTTATTACCCTCCTTTATGGACAGTGGAATGTGGGCACACGAATTGATAATTTCAAAGAGCATTCTGGCCTGAACATATTGATAATTTCAAGGAGGATTCTGGCCTGAACATATAAGCTATTGCTTACAGATGACATGGAAGAGGTCTCCAATCACTGTTGTTGGGGAGATGACTAGCTACCCCCAATATTTGTTCTTTCCTTGTTCCCAAAACAGAATCTTAAAAGCATGGAGACCTGGTACTGAAACCTGGATTTCCCATTCTGTCTTTCAATTGAGGTCATATGATTGGATCCTTCACAATGCAAGATAAGAAGAACAGTATGTAAAATTTTGGGGAGTATGTGTCTCTGTCTATTTTTTTACTTCTTATCAGCTGGAATAATTACATGATGGCTGGAACTTGAGCTGCTGTCTTGGACCTCAAGGTGTGAACTGAAAATGTAGCATGACAGAAAAAAAATAGTTACAATGGAATGTATCTCCAACGTTCATGGAGCTATTCATATTTATGAGAGAAAGAAACAAACTTATGTCTTTTATGCCATCCCTCTTTGGGATTTTTCTATAATTCAAAGTTAGCCCAAATCATATATTTGGTATCAATACATACAAAACACATATTATCTTGATCAAATATATATATATATATATATATATATATATATATATATATATATATGGTGCCTGAGTAAACACAATTGATGAACCGACTGAAATAAATTACATTCCTTTATGAAGTTCTGAATTAATCCAAATAATTACATTTCATTTAATAAACTGTAAACCATATCTTCCTCAATCCCAAAAAGTCCCTCACTGAGCAATTAATGATACTTGTGTGTTGGTTTTAATACAGTATTTTAGTATCTATTCTCTAATTTGATTCTTGCTTAATAAGAAAACATACATATGTATCAAATGTACACATATTTATATATTTTTAATATATACATTAATTATACATACACACACATATAGAATGTCTGTAAGCTAATGGCCACCACTTAGAGAACCTCTTACAACTGCAGAGGCCAAAGGTAACTTGTATGAATCTCATGATGTTTCAATAAATTTAATACTAAAATGTTTATGTGTTTTTAATTTCCTGAAGCATATATATACATTTGGCAGATTCTGCATATAATTTTGATTTTATTGATAACTAAAACATTCTTGGTGAGACTGTGTAACTTTCCCAAAGTCCTCACATAGGAGCTGACTCAAGACTAAAACAGAATGCCTTTTGATTTACTTGTGACTTACTTTCTTTACTCCATATGGTCATAGCACATGCATTTGAATTAGAAATGGCCTAAATTATCTAAAATTTTTGGACCACAGCAGATCCCAGACATCTAAAATGTCTTGATGAGTTACTCTCTCTTTGCTCCTCCCTGCCTTTCTAGCATATTCATGCCAAGATTTCTTGTCTCATATTGTCTGTGGTATAATACTGCCACCAGAATTTACTGTTTTGCCTAATATTTAAGTTGTAACTTGAATCAAACCATCTTATCTGCTTATCTGAGATTGGGGACTTGGTAGCAAATAAGTGTGCTAGTCATACCATGGGTTGCCCTCTCTATGGGACTCACGCAGTACACTAGCCAACTGCATGGTGATTCTTCTGGTGTCTTTACTCCAGGTTGCATACCCAGGACTAAGGAGGGCTCATGAGGAAGAACAATTCCTACTCTTGATAACAAGAATGACAATAACAACCCACAAAGAATGCCAAAAAGAGAAGATATTTGAAGAAAAATACAGAGAAACAGGTAAATCAATGGAAACTGGTCAAGCAGAGAATTTTTAAGTATTACAGAAAGGTAAAGAAGAGCAAAGTAGGAGATATGGTTATAACTTCCACTTTACCGGTATTTCACTTAGGATGTTGTAGCAACCTAAGTTTACCATTGTCCTAGTTACTTTCTCATTGCTGGAACAAAATGCACACCACACACAAGTTAAAGGAGGAAAGGTTCATCTCAGCTCACAGTTGGTAGAGGTTTCAGTCTATAGTCAGCGGGCTCCAAGGCAGGGTCTCAGAGCAGAGGAGATCACAGAGGAGAAACAGTCTATGGCAGGGCAGGGCAGGCAACAGAAAGCAGCAGTAAGCTTCCCTTTCCCTTTATATTTCATCCAGGCTGCAAGCCTATTGGTTGTTGTCAGCCACACCTAGGATGGGGCTAGTTTCTGTCTTCAGCAAATCCATTCTGCCACACCTAGAATTATGCTAAACCAATCAATGGACTAATTCAGTATCACCCACCCTGGATCCATCCACCTCTGAAAGCACTGCTTATGAATGCTAAGGCTTTGGAGGGACATCTAGATATAAACCGTAATAACCAGTAGTCGAATTAGTGAAAAACCAGGTCTTATAGTTTAAATCGAGAATGTGTCCCAAAAGACTCATGTGTTAAGAGGTGGGGCTTCTGGGAGGGGACCGGATCATGGATTCAGAGCTAAATATGTTGCTAGGAGCTGGGGCCTTGCTGGAGGTGGGTCACTGGGGACATGACCTGGAAGATCATATTTTCCTCCCCATCTCTTCTTTCACTCTCTGCTTCCTGGTCACCCTGATAGAGCAGCTGTCCTCCACCCCAGGTCCTTCTACCATGTGCTTCTGCCATGCCTGTCCACCATCGTGTTTCTGCCTTGGAGTCAGGTGATTAAGGACTGAATTCTCTAAACACTGTAAGCAAAATACAACCTCCCTCCATTATGCTGTGGTATTGAGTGTGGTGTTCCAGCAGTAAGTAAAGTGAGTAAGACAACAGGGATTGTGATATTTCTTCTTTTTATATGTGACATATTTAATGTGGACTACTCAAAGTGGAAACATCCCCTAGATTTATTGAAAATGTAGCATAAGGTAATTGTGAGGTCCATTAACAACTTAGCTATAATACAGATTTTGGTCAGTCACAATGGGACTGGTTTTTAAAATCACCACTTTACAGAGGATAACGATGTGAAGCTAGATTTTTAGAATCACAGTACAATATCAATGAAAAAAAAGGGAGCAGTTTCTGACACTATGATGCACCTATACTTAATACTCTCACTGAGTCCTATACTATAAGCATAATTATAAAAGCATGAGTGTTGTTGGAGGCAAATAAAAAAAAGGTAATTTTTGCAAATGTAGCTACTACAACATCTCAACGCAGAACACAGAACAGGAGGGAGATGCGAGTAGCGGGCATGCAAACCACAAGCTGCAGGAACTATAGTCAGAGGCTATGGATGTTATTATAAGCAAATGCATTCTTCAGGTAAGTAGAAACAAGCTGATGGGTACTCTGGGAAATCTTGCTTGGTCTCCAAATTCTGCTGGGCCCTCTCCTCCCCCAGGAGCAGCGTTAGCACATTTCACACTACGTTACCACAGTGTGTTACTTGTCTGCTCACAGCCTCTAGCCCTACACTAAATCCACCTCGGGGTGTAAGGAACAAAGGCAGACTCTGCACTCATGTTAGTACTGCTGCTTACTGCTGTAACCCAGAACTGAGCCCAGAGTCCGACCTGTTGTTAGTACTCAAAACACCTTGGTGCTGAATGAACTAACCAGTAAATTACTGACTCAGCGAGTATTTCCTGATATCCCTGGCTGAGGCAATCTTCTTGAAGATGTGCTACTGCCACATCATTTCTTTCCATATTAACTCTGCCTTGCACACAGTTTCTCAATTTAAAGAATCCAGGCGTAAGAAGAAGCAACATTATTCTACGTAACAGAGACTGGAGACTGCATGTAGGAGACAAAACAAAAGATCATGTCAGTGGTCTTGATTTTAAAAGGAAATTACATGTTGCATGGCAATAAATCCAGACATCACTGAGCTTACAGATAATATTTTGATGGTTGTAGAGAATCCTTGACATATTCTGACTCTGTATAGTTTAAAAGAACATCCCTAGTAGTACACTAACCCTCTGTTCCCCTACTCCCATACAATTTATCTTTAGAAGTGATTGCAATAAAATATTCAGGGGCTTGAAGATGAAGAGAATGCTCTGAGGCTCAACAGATAGTGCAGTGTGGACTGTTTCCATGAGCTCAAGACTAGAGCTCCACAGGTGTGGCCAGTGCTATGGGTCTGGTCGTTCCGTGTTCCTGTCATTTCCAAACTCTAATCATAGTTGGCCTTAGGATGACTTTGAAGGAACTTGTGTGTAGTGAGGCCTGAACCTTATCTTGGCTTTAGAAAAAGCATTTAAGTAAATCAGGACCATCGCCTTCACAGCAAAAGAGCAGCAACTTCCTATAAATGAAGGACAATCTCATAACTCTAACAAAGAAGTAATTCATTCTCACGATTAGCAAACTCTGTTAGCTAGTATTTCACAGCAAACTCTGTGACAATAATAATAATCACTTTTGTGGCACTGTCACCTTCTGAAGATTTTATGATTAATAACAGGTAAAGGATTAAATGAGGCTCCTTTGTCTTAAGGTCAATCATATTTGGGATGAGTACAGTTCTGGAAAATTGTATTTTCCATAAAAGCTCCTGAATTTCAACATTTTTGTTCTGAGTGACTGCTACATGCTGGGCACTGTGGTAAGGATTTTACCTGCATTATTTTCAGTTTTGCAGTACTCCTTCCAGAAAGTACTGTTTGTTGTTACTACTGCCATATGTAGAAGACAGAATTGAGGCTCAGATGGATTCAGTAATATGTTCAAATTCTCATAAACATGAGCTATGCTGGGATTCAACCTTAAACCTATTCAACTCCTTGGCCTATGTTCTTATACTACTGCATACTTCATCTTAAATACTTGAAAAGTATAGCTTCACTCATGGTCCACAACAGATCTGGTGACCTGACATGCTAATAGGTATGGTCTTCCATTTGCAAACCATTTTAAAAGACAGACTCACTAGTACATGCTTCCCAAAGAGAGAATACTGATAAAAATAACTGCACTTACTCTGAGGCAGATAGACCAAGAAAAATAAAGAAATTTCTAATATCCAAAGATATTATGAGTTAGATGAAGAGAGAAGAACATAATTTCATTGCCAAGTTTTATACTGTTACATTTTTTTTTTTTTTTTTGCAGCGCTGGGGATTGAACTCACAACCTCACGCCTGCCAGACAGGTGCTTACGCCACCACTGAGCCAAACTCCTGGCCCTGGTTTTTTGAGGCAGGGTCACACTACATAGCTCAGGCCAGCCTTGCGCGCGCATTGTAGCCCAAGTGTGCCTTGAATTCACAACGCTCCTCCTACCTCAGCCTCCCAGAGTGCTGGGATTAAAGGCGTGTGCCACCACGCCCGGCTTTAACTGTTACATTTAACATAACAAAAACTAAGTAGTGGAAGAAAGAATTGGACACAGACTTCTGACATTAAAAAGTGAAAAAAAACCACCATAGTATTAAAGAAGCAGAAAGGTAACAGGTACTTAGATTTAATATAGTTAAGATTCTAAATCAATATCACTAAAACAAAGAGAGGACGACACAGTGTCTAGGATATCTAATTACATTATTAAGATTAAGTAGTCCTATTATAACTGTTTCCACTGTTGGTAAGACCAGAGTATACAAAGTGTTTTATCCAGAGGTGGGGAGAACATTTTTATTTAATTTATTTTTCTCATGTAGTTGTTATATTTCTGTTTCGATTCAAAGGCTACAGAAAATAAATGGGACTTTCCATAACAATGCTATTACTGACTCAAAACAATTTTTAGGAGGAATCCTACAATAGTAACAGCCTAAAGTTTTAGGAAGCTAAACTTGCTTTACTTTTCAGTTATGAATCAAGAATAGTAAAAATTCAGTTAAACCTGGAAAAAAATAAATAATCATGTAGCTTCTTTTTCTTTGTATGCATGTTTTTGCAGAGAGTTTTGCTTAAAATAAGATTATCAAAGAAAGAAAGACAGAAAGTAAAATTGAAGGCAGATAAAAGAAAGCCAACACTAGAATCAGATCTCTAAGCACAACTGTTGCATAGAGAGGCTTTGCATCCTAGGAAGCACTGCAAGCAAATGTCTCTCAGAGCGGAACTGCAATTCACAGGAAGGAAATGCTCTCAAGGTTGTGCCCGCATTTTCTGACTAAACCAAATCTTGGTCTTTTAAATAAGCGAAGTCATTTTTGTTAGAGGATTCTTTACAGATAGCTCTGTTTTGAATACAATTGTTAAATAATATATGTTATTGGATAGACGAGAAAACAAAACAAAATGAACAAAAAAGGAAAGAAAAGTTTGCATTGAGAGACAGATGCCAAAGGGACTGGATGACATCAGATAAACTGAATACATGGAAAAATTTAGCAATACTGGGAAAAATTCTGGCTGAGTTTCTGCAGAACATATTAAGTAAGAAGAAGCAGCATAATGAAGGTACTTGTATCGTCCCGTCAGTTTGAGAAAGCCTGAGTCATGATTTCCTTTCCTTCCTTCCATCATCTATCTATCCACCTATCATCTGTCTATCTATCTATCTATCTATCTATCTATCTATCTATCTATCTATCTATCTATCGTGGTTGACTGTGTCAACTTGAGACATTTAGAAGCTTAACTAAATTGGCTTAGCAATTCTACACCCTAGGGTGTAGAAGACCTACCCTAGGGTGGCTCATCACCTGGATGGTATAAAAGGGAAGAATGAAGGACGAATGAGCTTCTGTCCTTCAGAGGCGCTCCAGTCTTCGCCTTCGGCTTGGATGTTGTCTCCTAGTTTCTAGCACAGACTCTTTGGCTTCTGCCTTGGATTCTTCAGACTTGCAGCATAGACTCTTCAGTCTTCTGTTGCAGATCCATTGGCCTGCTGGTGTAGACTTGTGTGGGACACTGCAATGAACTCCAGACCTCTGAATCCTTCAGCCTCCAGTATGCAGATACACTCTGCATTCTTCCTCATCTGACCATGGTAAGCCAATCTTGTAATTTCTTATACCTTTGTATATCTCATGTTCTATCTGTTCCTCTAGTACAGCCCTGACTATACACTATCTATTGTTTTTCTGAGACTCTGCAACTGAGGCTGAGCTCAAAGTTGTTACCCTCCATATCCTCACTGCTGGGATTACAGGCCTGTGTTGTCCTGTAAATTACTTTGTATTTTTAAGAGCATTTATTTCAGAAAAATTGCAACTCTAAATGCTGCGATTTCTGTCCCTTTGAGGTGTCAATCTTTTAAGGCCAAGAGCGTCCCTTTCAGGATCTGCATCAGCCTTTGTGGTGGAGGGAGGGGTGAATCCTGAGCATCTGCACACACAGACAAGGAACCCAACACCACCCAATCCCCTTCCCAGGGTGGCTCCACCGGTTCACCCCAGCCTGAGAGGGTCTCCGGCTTGCTGTTCCAGCAGAGCTGTTCCCCAGCTTCTTTGTCCTGTTGCGACAGTTCCTTTCCCCTGCTGAAATGTGGTTTTTTTTGCCACTGTTATCAAGTGTCCAGTGTGATTTTTCTTTGAGAGAGAAAGAAAGAGCACCAAGGCCAGCCTCCACATGTGGTCGCATGTGACTCTCACCTTGGCCCCCAACGGCTGTGATTAGGATGCAGATGTTCCAAGGACCAAAGAGAAGGAAGCATATTCAGTAGGTGGTGGGGTGGGAATTCAAACCATGGGTTTTCACTTCCCAAGGCCAAGTTCTTTCTACTGTTGCTGTAGTAGAGGGAAAACTAATGACAAAACTGTAAGGCAGAAGAAGTCGATTTGAACGCACTTATCCTATTTAAAAGCATGCATCATAACCAACTCCGAATTCTATCTTTCATTCAACTCTAGGTGCTGGTTTAGAATGACTTAGCTTAGTGACCTCTCCCATTTTAAAGATTCCCAGTTATCCAGTGATGCTATTCTTTCTGAGTTCATCAGGTATGATTCGTGTATCACCTTGGAAGTGTTTTGTTTTCTTTATTAAATCCTCTGAAAACAGCCCCACCCAGAGGACCCTGGCCCTCCAGCTTTGGTAATCTGATTACAGGGCAGGGGAAGTTCAGAGCTATCACTTTGTCTCCTTCATCTCTTAATGTTAGGAAAAGAAGACACCTTCTGTAACCTAGTATCAAATAGCCTCCTCGACATGTTTTGTTGGGGCAGACCTTTTGTTAAGCATTTCTGAGTGGTCTGTGCTCTGGATTGAATGGAAAGTAGGAAGTCATTTGCAGAATGGAATTTCCTTGGCATGTATTGAGCCAATTTGTATGTGCTCTAGTGAGTTTATCCATTAATAAGCAACCTCCATTGGAAACAGGCACGATCTCTACTACCACCATAATGGCACAGCAATCCCAGCCATGGCGGCAGCTCAGCAAACCCTGCAGTTTCCAGATGCTGGGAGTTACACTGAACGACAGCCTTGGATAGAGCATAGTGCTAGTCCTGTGAGTGCATTTTGGTTGACCCCACTGACATCCACTGTAAGGTCTTTTTATGAAGTCACAGCAAGTTGCACGTCGAAGAACAATGTCTGCAAAGGGATCAACCTTAATTCTGGTGCGAACCCTAAGGAGGCAGAGATGCCTTGAAAGTGACAACAAGCTCAGAGCTGGCCTTGCACCTGTCTGCCAGGGACTCCATAAAGCACCATTCCTTGGTCTCTGCCTCTCTTACAGGAATGGCATGTGGCTAACATGACGTGATTCAAGTGGATAGATTTTAAAATAAAAGCTTTGTAAGCAAGAAGCATCATTTTTATTACTAAGGGTGC
Source organism: Dasyprocta punctata (assembly GCA_004363535.1). NCBI lineage: Eukaryota > Metazoa > Chordata > Mammalia > Rodentia > Dasyproctidae > Dasyprocta > Dasyprocta punctata. The sequence goes on along the minus strand of RJWM01007939.1, from coordinate 4,485 downwards.
GGCCATCTGTTTCCAGAGAACTGAAGTGAGAGCACAACGATTCACTACACGGAGCAGTTTTCAGATGTGTAAAGCTTCCTCAGCTCTGCACTGGCGCCCACCGTGAGCAGAAAGACTCTCTGTCTCATACTTTTCAGACATGTGTGGGGTTCTAATTATTTCTAAGGAAAAGAAAAATTCATATTAACACTCGAAAAATGTTGCCATGTCCCAAAATACAGATTTAGAAGAGGAGGACAAATTGGATAAATAAGCAAAGATAAAATGAGTGAGTAGAAAGCGATGAGTTGGAAACACGGCCGAATCTCATATGTAATGTAACACGGCTAGCGAATAACCATCCATAGTAGTTATTCACTATGATTAACCTTCGTGGGTCCATTTAATTCCTGGAAATTTGTAGTGCAATTCTGTCTATTGTACTTATTACAGCTGTTAACAGTAATAACCCCATCTCGCTTTGGATCTGTACCAACTTAGTTAATATGGATGTTATCACACACACAAGGTGGCACATGTGATGAGAGCCGCTGACACTGAAGATTTATGATTTGGTTTAAATGCCAACAGAGGCAAGAAAGATAGCATAAAGCACAAGGCCAGCTGGAAGGCATTATAACCCACTCTACATGTGCAAACATGCTATGACCAGTGCATCAAACGGCATACACATTCTCAGCAGACCGCCGCCTCCCATGTCAGTAAGATTTCCTGATTCCTAACACATTTATAGATACATGTTAGTCTGGCTTCCATGTGTAAATAATGAGGTTATGTCAACATTTAGAGGAGAATAAACAAGAAAGGTAAACACTTCCCTTTTCGCTGCATTGTGATTGATTACACTCTGCAGCTGCTGACTCTCCTGCTCTGACTCCACGAAGGCTGGTCCGCCCACTCTCTAAAGTAAAGGCAGACTATTATGCATCTGGGTCAGTCCAGGTGTTTGCATGTACCTGTGTCCCTCCCAGGATGCAGGAATTCTAAGCACCACCTGTGGCCACCCTCACTTTTCCCTACTACTTTTGGGGAGGTTTCAGGTGTTGTCCTTGAGTAGGATGAGCTTTTCTCAGTCTTTGGAACAGGCTGTCTGCTGTCCCTTGAATCCACTAAGCAGCACCACTCTGTGGTGGCGTGGCTCAGACTCTTTACCTGCTCCTTTCGCAATCTCCAGAGGAGAAGATTTGATACAGAAATCGTGTGAGCGGCGGGATATCCATTTACCTAAAAATGATGGCCCGGTTCTGGTTCCGGTTCCTCAACCCAGCTCTAGCAGCCACAGTCCTGACTCTATGGATCGATTCTTCAAGAGGAAGGCAATATGGTGACTATCTTAGAAATTACACCTAAATATACAACCCCATTGATTCTTTCTCTCGTTTTGTTCTTCTTTGTAGATGAAATCTGGATTTCACAGGTCCCTGTAGCTGCTGATAGGGATAATTGGAAATTGGCTGCAGCTTTTAGTAGCATCAGACAGGAAAGTTGATTACTCTCTGCCCTCGGTTGCCAGGTGCTGGCAGTGCCTGCTGGGTCATCAGAGCAGCCTGCTGCAGTGAGGGTTACAAGCAAAGGCCCAGAACAGAAGACAGACAACATCGACGAAGAGATTTTGGATTTTTCTCAGCGACAACATTATCACTGATGAACAAGACAGGGCGATACAGAATACAAAAACACAACAAAACCCAGAATGTAAGTTTTATCACTGAAGTCAGGATTTTCTTAAAAGCACAACATCTTACTTCTAAGCAGAAAGGAGCCAAGATCAGAAATCTGATGTATCTCAAATTCTTGTGCCTCTAAGAAAAACAACTCAAAGAAACAAACAAACAAGCAAACACCTATGCTAGGAGTCTAATGGTTACATAATCCAGGCAGTATCTCTTCTCGGTGCTGTCAAACGTGAGTATTCCCAGCCCTGCTGCTGCAAGGTTTTGTCTCTATTATGTAAGTACCATATGGGGAAGACTTATTTTAGGAGCTCGTACGCCCTGCCCTCGTAGGACGACACGTGTGAAGCCCCGGGGTGGGGAGTGCTGGAGTAACTGTAGGGAATCCAAAGGCCGCAGCTTGCCATCCCAAGCTCTGTATTAGGGAAGAGACGGCGTTCAGGTGAATCACTATCACTCTCCCGCCCCTCTGCCAGGCATGTGGAAATACTCCTCTTCTGTTTTTCTCCATCTGTCCTATTTACCTTGTACCTTGACATGCAAGTCTAGGTGCAGCTAAATATATAATGCCTTTTGAAAAACGACTTAAGAAATGTTGATGCGTTAGATAAAGATTTAGATTGTCAGAAAACATTTTATTCCTCTGAATCCATCTTGGTAATGGTCCCCATTCTCTTTGGTTTAGAGGTGAAGACAACCACAACTGCATAGAGAATATCACTATACTCTGGCGCTTTTTAAGACGCTTTAAACAAACCGCACTGATCAGGGTACAGTTGAGATAACAGAAATGTCTCTAGATGTTTCCAGGAGAGAGAATTTAATACAGGGAATTGGTTAACCAGGTGAGAGAAGAGCTGGGGCGACAAACGGGACAGCGAAGTCACCAGGAGGTGAATGACAGTAGGAAGCAGCCTCTACCACCACCACCCTTAGGGCCTCCTCGAAGGGTTGGGTTCTCTTACATCCAAGCAAAGAGGAGCCCCACCCTGGGACTGAAGCACTGGAAGTCTCCACTCTCTTCCTTCCAAACATGTTCTTATTTCCAGAAGAAACCATGCCTCAGAAGCACAGAAACACCCAGGCCCCACGTATCCATTCTCTTCCAGACCATGCTCCCGGGAGAGAAAGTTTCACCCTCATAAAGGAAGTCGGGTGCTGGGGTCTGAATGGGCCTTTCCTCTCCTGGGTTTTTCCTCCTCTGACAGCACAGACGCTAAGGCCATGAGGAAGCCACAGGGAAGAAACCCTGTATAGACGAGGGCTGGGAGAGGCTGGAGACAGCTCAGCTGCCAGGTCTGTGTGCACCGGAGTTTAGATCCCCATAATACACATGAGGCTCTTACAGTTTGGAAGGCGGACCAGTGAGAAAGAGCTTGGGCCCCAAGCCTGAGCCTAAGACATGTTTGAAATTTCCAAATGTGAGCCTGGACTCTCAGCTTCAGTTTCCTCTGAGGGACTCAAAGCATCAACCCCAGCCCGGCTGAGACAGTTCTTCCGCTGGCCTAGCACAAGTAAGGAGAAGGAGCTTAGCACCCCCATGTGTACTCGCATCCCAGTTCCTAGACAGCAGGGGTCCAGAAGGATGGAGAGCGGGTGAGCAGCCAGGCCTGGCACGTGGAAAGCGGGATGGGCCACCTCCCCACATTGACCCAGTGAGTAAGAAAAAGGGGGCGTTTACCTTGTGGATTTCCAAGCAAGTGATGGATTTTTCTTTTAATATCACTAAGAAGATGTATTTGTGAAAACAGAAAAGATGAAAAATATTTTCACAGTCTGCACTTGATTTGTAACTTACAAATAATGGACATAGGTATGTGGGCTTCCTTTTGTGTCCTTGCCTGGGACGTGCAAACGTGGGTACAGGGTGGGCAAAGCTCAGAAGCTGTGGCCATAAAAAGTGTTTGTTGGGAATCTAAACCCTGTGGCAGGTTAGGTGCTGGGAGCTGGGCAGACAGATGAGGCCCTGGGAGCAGTGAGTGGACGGACGCCTTTCCGACAGGGGGAGCGGCTTTCTCACCAAGGGAGAGCTCAGCCTGAGGTGAGTGCACCTTGCTGGCCCTAACCTTCCACACTGGGTGACATCGCAGAAGGACCAGAGCACATTCTCTTCACCCTGAACTTCCCACCCCCAGGGCCACGAGCCAGTAAATCCTGTTCGTGACAAACGGCCCAGCCTCAGGAATATGTTCAGCACTACAAACTGGAAAAGGTAGCGGCTGTCAGTGGCTGCTCCGGGAAAGACGGTGTAGTATCTGTACCACAGAATGCCACTCATGAGTTTTAAAAAAAGAAGTAAATCTGTCATTTGCAACCACATGGATGGACCTGGAAAAATTATGTTCAGTGAAATAACCCAGTCACAAAAAGACAATATATCACCAGATCTCACTTAGATGCTGAGTCTAAGAAAGTTGAACTCATAGCAGAATGTTGATGACTAGAGGTCTGGAGAAATATTGGTCAAAGGGTACAAAAGTGCAATTAGATAGAACAAAAAAGCTTCCAGAAATCTATTATAAATAACAATGACACATATCTGAAATCCTAGAACTCTGGGAGGCTGAGGCAGGAGGACTGCAAATTAAACCCTGGCTGGGAATTCGGCCAGATCCTGACTCAAAAAAGAAACAAGAAAAAGGGGACAGGGGTTACAGCTCAGTGCAGTGGCCCTGGGTTTAGTCCTCAGCACTGAGCCAACAAACAAAAATCTATTGTATGATACGCTGACTACAGTTAATAACACATTGTTTTGACAATGGCCAAGGGTGATTTTTAAATACTCTCCACTACAAACAAAAATGATGCTACA